>VDFB02373365.1:110396001-110456541 GCA_007258455.2 Sequoia sempervirens | reverse complement strand
CATTCTAGATCATATTGGAAACATTGCCATGGCATCCCACAATTTAATGCAACAAACTGTCATTAATAAATTTCACAAAAAAAATAATGAAGCCGATCGGTTTGGTGAAATTGAATATAACATAATTAAATAATTTTCCTCCAATTTTTATGAAGATCCAATGGTGGAAAAGAAAGTTATTGCATTTTTCCTAAAACTGCAAACCCTAGGTAGGGTTCAAACTTGCCCTCACAAAAATGGTTATAACTTATTCAAATCTCAATGAAATTTGATGATAATTGAAGAAAATTAAAGTATATTCACGTGGAAAAAAAATACAATTAATTTCAGATCAAAATATGGAATGTACAATCCATATCATCACATTTTTTAGACTGCAAATTCTGCACAAGATTGTTAGAATAGGGTAGTCTCACCAAAATAGTCATATCTCCCACAAAACTCAATAAAAATCAATGAGACAAAAATAATTGTAAACTAGAAACAAATTTATTTCCATAAATATATTATACTCCATGGTATGAGTCCATACCAGGCCGTACAATTCACAACTTCAGCCTAGAAACAATGTAAGAATCAGAAAATGCACATAAAATTTGAGGTTTCCATTCATCAAACTTCAAAAATAATGTCTCCAACCCCCAATTCGAGTTTTGGAGGGTGTCTTTATACATTTCCAACTGAAACCAACTATTTGTAACCAACTTTTGATTTTTTTTTGACAAAACACATTAATGACACTTTTTGACAAGTTGTTTGACAACTTTCTTGAGCAACTTTTACAATTTTTACAATATTTTCCTAAATTTCACCAAATGAACAAAAATGGTCCTAAACCACTTAGGATGGTCTCAAATGACCTTATTTACATCAATAGATCCCAAACAAAGAAAAAACCAAAGTTTCTCAATATAACTTAAAATTACATCAAGGGTGCTCTTGCACCACTTCTTGTAGCTTGATTTCAGTGGATAGTGAGTGATAATGTTGAGCATTTGAGAATACGTGCCCCCAAGAATCGATATCCTGCATAAGGAGGTAGCACAAGGTGACCTTCAACATCTCGTGAGTGGATTCTTCTCGACCTTAGCTTTGTTTTTATGCATTTATTTTATGTTTCACACATTTCTAGATAGATTTAGGACCTTGGAAGAAAAATTCGCAAAGCGTCCCTTTCTTTTTTGTGAAGTGTCCCCTTTTTTCATAAAGTGTCCCACTTTTTCGTGAAGTGTCCTGCTTTTTCATGAAGTGTCCCATTTCTTCGTGAAGTATTCCAAATAGGGAATAAAGTGTCCAGAGCCTTTAGAAAAGTACCCAAGACAAAATTTAGCATTCTTTTTGATTGTTGATGTATAGATTTAAGATTTTAGAATGCTTATAGGAGATACATTTCTTTTTTGTTAAATTCCTCCGTGATCACATCAACATCTTGGCGACAAATTATTTTTTTGCCTACAAGACCTTGTCATGGTACTATTAGAGGTGGATACCTAGATTTTATAGGCCACAAGTATATATTGGGCATATCTCATGCCTCCCATGAGGTACCATGATGCCATGTTAATGGAACTAGTAGAGAGATGGGACACATAAACCTACATATTTCTTCTATTGATAGGCAATATGATGATCACCTGGAGGATGTGGATCACATCCTTCAAGTTCCTATTTGAGGCAATAGAGTTTGTTTCATAAAGGATCATTCATATGAGTAGATAAGAGAAGACATAGGGTACTACCTTGGAGGACCAGTTCGAGAGGAGATCGTGGGGCCATGCATTGAGCTACAATGGCTACTCTATGCATGATTGCTGCTTGTGAGATAGATTATGATACACACCGTAGCACTAGTAATAGTCCTATATGGTTGAGGAGCACACTTGGATGGAGGTCTAGTTGAAATGATATGGGAGATGGAGCACCATAGGATCATTTATGCATGGGGTCATAGCATGCTTGCACATCTGTACTATGATCTTGGACAGTTTTCTTATCATGAGGTCAAGAGCATGGTGCATTGTACACTACTACAAGTTTGGTGCCTAGAGCATATAACATGCATTAGGCTGATAGGTTTTCCTTCTATGTGTGCCTTGGGATATCCATGCGCATTCAACTATCCATTGAGAATGGTGTGACAATATGCATACTTGCATTTTTGGAGAGTCTAATTTGATCAACTAGATCAAGAGGAGATCCTTTTGGGACCTTACCAGTTGATACCAAAGTGGCAAGATGAAACCCAATAGTTGAGGAGGATGCAAATGGATAGGTTTCTATTAGGGAGGCATGAGTACGTAGTAAGACCATTCTACTACGATCGTGTCATGAGACAGTTTAGGAAAATACAAGTACCACTAGTAGCATGACCTTTTTATGGGTGATTAGTGTAGAGTACTTGGAGGCCAGGAGATACAAGATGACTGATAGTGGATGATGTTATATCCAGTGCTTTAGATTATGATCTCGATATGCCTCTAGTCTCCGACACTGATGACGTCGGTGCTACAAATGCATATGAGGAGTGGTGGGAAATAGCATGACCAACTCTTGTATTCCATATGGATTAGCCTATAGGCTTTGTAGGGACACTTTAGGATTAGAGGGATGAGGAGGAGGCATGTGAGGATACAAGGTTTAGGGCTTAAGATCTATTTGTAGATGAGATAGAGGAGGAATATGACGAGGAGGAAGAATTAGACTATGAGGGAGAGGAGGAGGATGAGGAGGACAAGGACCAACTAATGAGTGAGGGAAATGATATGACAAATGAGGGTCTAGTTGGCCATGAGTGGAGAGATCTAACTCCCACTCATGTTACTAGATCACAATTAGTAGTTGCAACATGCACCAACACTTATGAGAACAGAGAAGACAACACATCCTCCATGCCTCTTGCATAGGATGAGGTTGTTTTTACATAGTTGGTTGAAGATCTAGGTGATGACACTTTATTTATGATTATGCTTGTACTTTTTATAATTATTCTTATGTTCATGCTTTTGATATATATGTCATGATGTGTACTGATTATCTTTATGATTTGTATCTTGTAGGGTATGTGAGATAGTTGCATGATCTCTACCGATATGTATCCATAGAGATAGTACCTCCTTTAGTCTTAGATCAGGCTATCGACTCAAACTACATGCCCCACTTATCATGGAGTAGCACCCAAAGTTGTTCAAGCCTTATGCTAGATTGTGAGTGGCGTATGAGGGCACTACTAGGTGCATTGATCGAGTTAAGGTTGTATATGAGGAGCTTCGGTCATCTTGAGATCCAACAGAGGTTGAGAGACTTCAAGTAGAGATTTCCAGGCTATAGGTAGATAGAGGCCGCACAGAGCAAGAGTGCCTAGAGGCCATCAGATGAGAGACTGTAGTTGTTGGACAAGTAGAGGGCCTACAATATGCATTATATTTTCTTATTAGCTCATGATCACATACTATCATCTCTCGAGGGACCGTTTCTCAATGAATGTGATCACTAGGTCCTAAGGGATTTGGTAGCCACATGCCACACTAACATTGTATATTTGATGACATGTACTTAATTTTTTTTGATATATATATATATATACTATCATCTCTCAATGGACTATTTCTCAATGAACGTGATCACCAGGTCCTGAGGGATTTGGTAGCCACATGCCACACTAGCATTGTATATTTGATGGCATGTACTTTAAAACTTTGTGATATATATATATATATATATATATATATATATATATATATATATATATATATATATGATCATTTACATTTGGTTGATTGTTTATACTTATGTGTTTGACTTAGATGGAAATGTGATTTATCAAATAATCTTTGTAAGACTATTTAATAAATGTCCCCATGATCTAACATGTTTTATGTGATCTAATTAAAACTATTCTAGTTTATTTTGGATGCAACTTTATGATTAAGTATGTTATGCTAAATTAAATGCACCTATGATCTAATTAACAAACATTAAATGCATATATGGATCTAATCTAACACAACATACATGTTAAAATTGAATAATATGAAATCTAAAGTAGCCACATAAAAATTAATTTAAATAATTACTTTAGTATTCAAGATAGACGAATAATTGTTTGTCAAGAACGAAGTAGTGCAAAAGAATATATAATATCTTCTACTAACTCTAAGATCACTACTTTATCATTCACACTATTCAAGAAGATTAGACATAGTAATAGTGCAAATGTGTGACACTAATAGGTTCTTTAAGAGGTGTACCATCCATTTCTGTTAACATGTATGCTCTAGATCCATAACTTTCATCAATTATGTAAGGTCCTAACCAATTAGGGCTAAATTTTCCTTTTTCAATCGAGGTGGCATTGGCATTAAATTGAATCTTGAATAACACCAAGTCACCTTTAGTAAATGCACAAGCTATAATGTTAACATTGTAACTACATTGCATTCTTCTAGAGTAAGCTTGGAGATGCTCAAGAGCGTTAATGCACTGTTCATCAAGCATTTCAAGTTGATGCAATTGTATTTCCTTATTTAAGTATTGTCATCAATAAGTCCTTGAAGATCAATTCTTAGTGAAGGAATCTCTAACTCCAAGGGCATTATTGCTTCGACACCATAGACACGGTTATAAGGACTATTTTCGGTTTATTTTCTAATACTAGTACAATAAGCCATAATGCATATGTCAGTTGTGTGTGCCAATCCTTATTATGTTTGCTTACTATTTTCCTTAAGATTTTCTCAAGAGTCTTATTAGTTGATTCAACTTGGCCATTAGATTGCGGGTAATAGGGTGTTGAAAAATGATGTTGAATGTTAAATATCTCTAAGAAGGTCTTCACATCATTATTCTTAAATGGTGTCCCATTGGATGAAACTAGTGTAGAAGGAAGTCCAAAGAAAGCAATAATGTGTTGCAATATGAAGTGACATACTACATTAGAAGTTGTGGAATGAAGAGGAATGGATTCTACCCATTTCATGAAATAATCTATTGCAGTGATTATAAAGGTATGTCTGGTGGAATACGGGGGTGAAATATTTCCAATAAGATCTAGGCCCCATATTGAGAATGGCCAAATAGGTACTTGAGCACGAAGTTCAAAAGTTGAAGCATGAATCAAACTATTATGTTCCTGACATTTATGACATTTATTAATGTATTCAAAGCAATCTTGTTCCATATTTATCCAGTAGTATCTAATGTAGATTAACTTTTGAACTAATGATCTTCCTCCAAAATTTTCTCCATAAGCACCTGCATGAGCTTCTATAAGTGCTATAGGTATTTTGGATTGTTTAAGGCATCTAAGTAAAATACCATCAAATCACCTTCTATACAACACATCAGGAAGGATTATATACCTAGACCCAAGTTTTCGAAGGCAGGCTTGAATATTCTTAGTTGTCAACTTAAGGAAGGTATCCTCTTTTAAATAATTAAATATTGGTGCATACCATTCACTAGAGCTTTCCATAGTTGTTGATAATACTTCTTCGACCTTAAAATCTATTGATGGTTTCATAATTGTATGAATAATAAATGTGAAATCTTTAGAAGGACCCTAAGGAGATATAAGGGAAGCCACATTTGCCATTGCATCCACATGCCGATTATTTTTATGTGGGTTTAATCAATGGTGTACTAATAAAACTTCTCTAACAAAGTCATTGTGAGATCCTTATACTTTGATAATTTTTCATGCTTTTCTTGATACGTTCCATTTATTTGTTTAATAAATAATTGTGAATCACCGAATATCTTAAGATCCCGAACTCCCATAATTAAAGTGGCACATAGTACAAAAATTAATTCTTCATACTCTATTGTGTTGATTGTGCATAGGAATTTTAAGTGATAAGACAAGGGAATAGGATCTCCTTTAGGAAGGATTATTATAACCGTTGCGTCGAACCCTGTTCTACACTTAGAGCCATCAAAGTATAACTCACATGTATTAGGTTCAATTATTAACATAGTATCATCAGGGAATGAATCATTACTAGGTAATGCAAGGGGGGAGGGATCTTCAACTAATTGGTCAATCAAGGCTTGTCCTTTAATTGATTTTTGTGAAACAAATTTAAGGTCAAACTCAGTTAACAACATAACCCACTTAGCTAAGCATCCTAATAAATCTATTTTAGTGAAAGGATTTTTCAAAGGATCAAATTTCATCATCACATATATTTCAACATTCAATAAATGATGTCTCAATTTACTAGTAGAGAATAGAAGAGCCAAATATTATTTTTCTATCATTGTGTATCATGTTTCATAATCAATCAGAGTTCAAATAATGTAATAAACATGATGTTCTATACCGGTTTCATCTTGTTGAGCCAATAATGTTGTAAAAGCATGGGCAATGTTGTATAAAGGATGAATAGTTTTTCTTGCATAGTGGGTTGTAAAATAGGTGGAGTAGCAATGTAATATTTCAAACTCTCAAAATGCCATTTACAATCCTTATTCCTATTAAATTGAACCTCCTTCTTAAGAATATGTGTAAAGGGTAATGTTCAGTCCACTAAGGATGCTAAAAAATGATGGATATCCTAAATTATTTGTTGGTATGTGGTGACTGATCATGCTATACTGTACAATCGACATGTATCCTTGCCTCCCATTTTTTTTCTTGTCGTTAGCGAAAAAGTAAAAATCACCAAAAAAGAAAAAAAATGACTTTGTAAAACCCTAATTCTAGAAGCTTCTAAAAGCTTGTTATAAGGGGTTGGGATGGGGGTTACAATATGTAGAAAAAGGTGATTATTCATGAGATTGTAATATGTTTTGCACTAGATAATAAAATCACTAGATGGCTGCGGTTTTGTGGATGTAGCCTGGATTGGGTGAACCATGTTAAATTCTATGTGTTGTCTTGTTTCTGCTATAATTTTTTGTGTGTTTTATTTCTCTGTTTTATTGATCAAATATTCATTTAACTATTAGATATCTTCTTTCTAACCCTAACATTCTTCCTTGTAAAGTGTGTAATTGAGAAATGTTTGAAGGAGGTGGCATGTTAATTATAGCATCAATTTTCTTCATTTCCACCTCAATGCCTCTGTGAACTATAAAACCTAAAAAAAATTCGCTATCTATGCCAAAGGCACACTTTTCTAGGTTTAATCTCATGTTATATTTTTGCATTCACTCAAATATTTATCAAAGGTATTTACATTGTCTTGTTGTTTTAAAGATTTTGCTAGAATATCATCAACATAATCTTCCAAAATCTTCTGTGTGTAATCATGAAATATCAATGGCATAGCTCATTGATATGTTGCACCTGCATTCTTTAATCCAAAAGGAATGACTACCCAACAAAATGTTCCCCAAGTGGTAGTAAATGCTATTTTATATTGATCTTGAAGGTTGATAAAGATTTGATTTATCAAAAAAATCCATCCATGAATGGCAACAAAGCATGTCTCGTAGTTGATTCCACTATCATGTCAGTATTAGGAAGTGGAAAATAATCTTTTAAAGATGCTTTATTTAATCACATAAGTTCGCACACATCCTAATATGATTGTTAGGTTTCACAACTGCAACAATGTTCAAGATCCAAGGAGAATAATCTATAGGTCATATAAAACCAGCTTTGAGGAGTTTTTCAATCTCGACCTTAACTAATAAGGCTATCTTAGGATTCATCTTTTGAATATTTTGTCTAACTAGTTTAGCATTTTTAACAAGGACTATGTTGTGTGTCACTATCTTATTGTCGATTCTTGGCATATCCAAATATTTCCAAGCAGAAAGTTTGGGAAAGTCATGAAGTAAAGTTGCATGGTCCTCTTGTTCATCTTCATCAAGGCACTTTTCTATCTTAATCACTTTCTTTGCATTATTAATATCCATAGGTATGCTGATTTTATCCCCTAAAGGAAGTGGGGTTTGTTTCAGAAAGGATTGTATTCTTCATTATCTTTATCAATTTCATTACTTTCCTTTTCTCCATCTTCTTGCTTAGTGCTAATCATAGAAAATGTAACCTGTTTCTTTCTAAGAGTAAATTGTTTATCATAAACTCCTAACGTTTCTTTCAAGGCTTAATCATCTTCAAAGTATTCTAATGATTCTTCACAATTTGTATCAATCGATTCAGGATGCTTCAAGGTGAGAGTTTTTTTAGCTACTTGTGTTATCTTAGAAGGGAAATATCCCAAATCACTTTTTTTTTCTTGTGTACATTAGGCTCTAGAGGAACATGAATGCCTTGTTCTTTCTTTCCACATCCTTTTCTAGTATAACCCAATTGTTTCATAAACTCATAACCTTTTCCATAAGGTCTCTCAATTTCTTTCAGGTTTGGTGGTTTTTGATAGTCTATCTCATCAAATTTTTATTGTATATATCGTGTCATCTTCAAGGGTAGATGAGATAGATGCTTGTGAGTTTTCTTCCAAATTTTATGTTGACATTACCATTGGTTGCTTTTTTTTTCAGTTACTTTTGTTGTGATTGTGTATTCTCCCATAAACAAAGGTGTGAACTATAAGGAACCCCAATCATCTTCCAATAACTTTGATACTTTTTCCATCTCTTGTTTCTCTTCTTTCATAGGTTCTATGTTCAATGTTGGAATTAATGTGTTTAGAGGAATTGTCGTTCTTTTTTCAACTTGTAAGAAAATTTTAGGCTTGGGATCTATTTCAACTTGGTATACTTTATTGTTATAGACATACTTCATGATACAATGAAGAGTTGAAGCCATTTCATGCATCACATGAATCCAAGGTCTTCCTAAAAGAAGATTGTATGAAAGATTACTAAGCATGATGTGAATAGGATTTTGTAAGGTAGCCTTTCCAATTGTAATAGGCAAAGTAATTACACCAAGAAATTTCTTTCCTACAATATCAAATCCTTGAATCAATAAGGAATTAGGTTTAATTCTTGATTTATCCATGCCAAGTCTATCCAAAAGGATCACACTACACACATTAAGGGCAGAGCCATTGTCAACTAGGGTTATTTTTATTCCCCACCCATCATAGATGGATATTATCATGAAGGTATCATTTTTCTTTCTCATCTCCAAGGGAGGTAGCTCATGTTGGTGAAAATTAATGTCTACATTAATCATATTCATTCCTTGAATTAGAGCTACCACATCATTTGCATTTGTATTAGAAGAAACCACTATTTTTTGCAATGCAATTTGAAACATAGTATGATAATTAGGTGAGTTTTGAATTAAATCCCATAGGGATATTTTTGCAAGATTATTCTTGAGTTGTTCCACAAGATCATACTCCTTCCCACTATTCGAAGGAAAACGAGGGGAACTAGACAAGAAGGGGTTGGGAAAAGGTAAGGATGTTGGAGTTGGTTGTTTTGGTTGTGGATTGTTTCTAGTGTTATATGTATGAGCAATGGTATTATAACTTGATTGTCATGAAACACTATTCTTAGGTGGTTCAAGGGTGAAAATGAGTTTATTTTGAGTTTGAGGTTTGTGTGAAGGTGGGTAAAGGATAAGTTGAGGTTGGATGACATTAACTTCTCTTTGTTTCAGTTTGTTGTAACAAGCCTTAGTGGATGAACCTTGCGAGATGAAATCCTCAAGGGATTCATCTAACATGTCAAATTCATCACTGCTAAAAGGCTTGAGGGATAGGTTAACTTGAAAAAGGAGATTTGACATACTCAAATAACTATGCTTTCTCCAAGTGGTTGATTGGTTTTATAGGTGTTTTTGGTTTTGTTTTCTAATGAATGCCAAATGTAATCTAATCTAATTGAACTATGAAATATTGCTAGGAATGAAACATACAACAATGTAATTTTATCCACAATTGAATTGTATCTAAATTAAGCTAGATCTAATGAAATGCATGAAATAGAAACTCAGTAAATTGAAACATAAACCTAACAACAAAAAACTAAAACTTAAAAATAGGCTTTTTAATGCTATAAAATGCAATTTCAAACCTGACATGGGACTAAATTTCCTAGAGGTGTGTATGAGTCCCAATTAGCATTTTTTAGGGATTTAGATGCTAATAAATAGTCAACATAAAATACCTAGAAATTAGGAAAAGCCACTTGTATTGGGACTAAATCACCCAGAGGGGCGTATGAGTCCTAGATTAAGATTTTTGCACAAATTACTAAAAATTCTAAGTGATGTTAGGTTTTTTGGATTGAATGATGTCTATACTAAGTGAAATTATAATTTTCAAATGAAATTTAATGATGCAAGATGCAAAAATACAACCTATATGCACTTTCACTAATGCAATATTTTGAAACCCTAGATGCAAATTAACTAATGCAAAATCTAATGCAAAGTTAATAAAAGCTAAATCTAGGACTATGATGCACTCCAAATATAAAAATGAAATGTTCTAAAGGATAGGTTCACCAAAATGAACACAAGGAAATAGGTGTTCTATCTTTTTAGGAGATGAAACTAGGGTTTAGGGACCTCCTATTTCACTTAGTTTCACTCAAGGAAATCCTAAAGATCTCAATCCAAAGATGGAACAAGGAAATGAGATCTACTAAATGTTATACTTGGGTGTGATTAAAGAATAAAAGGGGGTTCACCACCAAGCTAGAGCTTTGAAAGACTAGTAACATGCAAGAAATAATGATAAAACCTAGTGATATGTACAAATTAAATAAATGACCTAGAAGTGAATGTAAATTAGAACAATAAACTGAGAAGTTCGAGAAGTGCAACTAGAAACGTGTAGAGGCTTGAATAAAGGTCTGAAATATTGAAAATTCCAACTTTAATGATCATTAGGACTCATACACTAGGCTGGGGAATTTTGTCCCATATTAGGGTTTTTGGACATAAACATGAATCTGCCAATGACAAGTCTGAATCCTGTGAAACCTAAAAAAAGAGCTATATTGGGACTCATATGCCACAAGTGGTGTATCAATCCCATTCTTATTTTTTGAAATTTTAAATTTGAATCTATTTTCCAATCCCTTCTTTTCCTTCTAATATTGACTTCCATATCTGAACCTATTACAAGACTTGAAAAATAGAATATTGTGTTGATTTGCTTATGGGGGGCTTGCCTTGGTCAAACCATTATTTTGGTAGTTAAACCTTGATAGAAACAATGGATCTTGAACGTAAATGTGAATACAAACCCTAATCTTAAGTGGATCTAAGATTAGGAAATCTAAAATGTAATGCAACCCTATTCTAATGTGCTAGAATGAGATGCATGAATGAAGCATGAAGATGATGACTCACTTCAAGAGATCTCTGATCACCATAATAAGCCATGATAATGCATGTAACTTCCTTTAGGATAAAAGTAGAATGATAATGGAGGATGAAATCACTTCATAAACAAGTCATTAGGCTTCACTTGATGGCTAGTTGCATCTTCCCAACCTAGAATCCATCATGATTCACCATATTAGGCAACCATAATCAATCCTTGATAATGATAGATATTGAATGAAAGTGAGCTTGAAGACCTGCAAAAACACTATAATGTTGCTCCAAGACTTCAACTTTGCTTGCTATTTTCTCTTGAATGCTCTTGTGAAAGAATGCTTGAATGCTTAAGTTGATAATGAATGCATAGACCTTGAATTGCTCTTTCTAGATGATAATAATGATTTAGGCTGGTTTATATAGGCACTTCATCTAATTTATTATTATTTAGATCTCAAATGCTGACATCAACCAAAAACTTGAATTAAAAACTTTAATTTCTCTCTCAGATTCTAAAAATAGGCCACACAAGACTCATACGACCAAGGTGGTGTATGAGTCCCACCCTAACTTTTGAGGGTAGGCCAATGTTGGGGTGTTATAAAATTGAATGCTTTTGTTGATTTTGTCAAGATTTCAACTGAAATAAGCCTTGAGATCCAAAATAAAGGATCGTAGGGGCCTATTAATGATGATTTAAAGGGTTATGAATGCAAGGTTACTAAAATAGGTCCAAAGCAGGTATGAAATTGTACTATCTCCAAGAAGGGAGTACAATTTTCTACACTATATAAGGTTATAGAATAGCCATAATGAAAAGATCAAATAAATCCAAAAAATTACACAATGTATACCCTAGGAAAACCCTCACAAGGAAAAATAGAACCTCTAAAAGTACCCACACTAAATGTATTATTCAACAATGAAAAATTATAATACACTTATAGAGTCTCCATGAATACTTTTGAAACACCAAGCTCCTCTAATGAATCCTCCATGTGTCTAAGTATAACAGGTAGCCATGCAACCACACATCACATACCATGATTCACATATGTAATCTATAATATAGCTCAATACAAATGACATGCAACATCAACAACTAAAAAACAACTAAAAATGTGCTTGCTTTTCTATTTAATCAATATCACACAAAACCACCAAGTGATATCACTAAACCATGTGTCTCAATACCATAAGAGCACAACACCATTGATTTCAACATTTAATTTTGTTGGAATGTGTCTAAATAGTTTACATCAAGTACTTAGGGACTTACTATTTACATGGTAATTTTGACAAATGTTTGACACATAACTGCATGAGTCAAAATTTATATTTTCAAAAAGTTTTGTTCGACAATGACTTTGCAACTTAGATTTTTTTATGTATTTTCAAAGTCATATTTTTTGTATAATTGGGAGATTGTTGTAACTATGTATTATCTCTAAGAAATAAAATATAATAGATATTTTCCTGTAGTTTTTTCTGATATAATTTTACCAATTTTTCCACATAAATTTATGTGTAATTATTTTTATCTATTTATTTTGCACTGTGAATTTTCTCACAATTGTAATCAAAGTGAGGTTTTTATGCAAAAGTTGTGTTTTTGAGTTGTGACCAATGATAGGAAGCATAGCTACCTAATTTGAGGGGAAAAAGTTTGATGGTTCCAATTTTTCTTTATGGAAGCTAAAGATTCATGTTTTATTGGTGAAGGATGGATGTGCCCTATCTCTCAAAGGGGAAACATCAAAACTTGCAGCCATGACCCAAGTGGATTGGGAAGAAAAGGATAGAATGGATAGAGAAAAAATCTAAATATCTCTAGTAGATTCAATATTATTCAATGTTGTAGAGGATAATGTAAATTAGGGTTAAAATTATCAAGGCTAGGCTATAAAGCATACAAATCAAACCCCAATAAAAAATGAAACACAAATAAGCATAGGCATAAAAACATGGAACAATATTACCAAATCTTCATGCCACCATTGATTCACCTTCATTGCACTTCTCCATTTTGCTTGAATATGATAATTTTCCTCAGATTTTTGAGTATGCAAATAGGCCTATGACAATGACTAAGAAAAATATTGAAGATTCTCAATGACTGTGGATGCACTTGACTTGATGTTGATAGACTTGATAGCAATATAACAAGATAGCTTATGTAGAATCTAGATAGCAAGAGGCTAATGAAAAATGACAATGACAAGGTATTTTATAGGAAAGGCTAAGATTGAATGTCAATAATCAATGGCCAAGAATGAAAGATGTAGTATGGGCTAGGGTTAGGGAAAAATTAGGGCAAATGATAAGGATTGACAGTCAAGATTAAATTATAAATAATTTAATAAAGGGTGGAGGTTAATTGAGACATGGATAGATAAGGACTTGACGTGGAAGATAAGATTGGAATGGATAAAGAGGTGATAGGAGAAATTAAATAATAAAAATTATTTAATTTAGGTGGCCAATGAATAATTAATTAATTAAAAATAATTATTTAATTATAGAGGAATGTGACAAAGAGAACCTTTTGAATTAAATAATGATTTAATTCAAAATTCAAGAGAGTGGACCAAATTAAATAAATAAAATTTATTTAATTTATGAGAGAAGAGACTAATAAATAATTAAATAATTAAAATAATTATTTAATTATAGTAGAAAGTGGTATAAAAATTAAATAAATAAGAATTTATTTAATTTTAGAAAGAAAGGGACTTAATTAGTGACGAAATTAAATAAATAAAATTTATTTAATTAAACAAGAAGGAATAAAGATTATAAATGAATTAATTAAATAATTAAAATTAATTAATTAATAGAAGACTAATGAATTTAGAAAATAATTAAACAATGAAAAATTATTTAATTATGAAAGACGAAAGGGGAAATGCTAGAGAATTTAGAAGTTGTAGGCCTAGGATAATTTTTAGTGTCTACATTTTTCCCCTCTTTGATACAATGTATTGTATCACGTTGTGTTAAAGAAATTTAATTCAAAAATATACCCTAGTGTGGACCGAATGAGGAAGGATGAGGAGGAGGGTTGTGGTATGCCCCCTTGAGAGGACATATGGGTTCAAAGAACACAAGTGTGCTCTTGAAATGGATAAGAGGAAAATAGATAAGGGGAATTGAAGAAATGTTAGCATGCAAGATATGGATGTTAGTATAAAGAAAGAACTTCAATATTTTTCCAAATACATAATAGGCCATGCATTTAATCATCATTGGGTGGTAAAATGAAAAAAATGGACAACAAACACCATGGTATGACATAGACCAAGGTGTGTAAGGTCATCCACTTCATAGACAAGGAATGTCCCGACTCATACTAAGGGCCAAGTTTCCCCATTCTTTTTGGAAAGACAATCCACAAAAAATAGTCAAATAAAAAGAGTCATGAGACATCATCGCTCCTTAGAATACTTCATGGGACATCCTTGAGGAGGTTAGTAACCTGAGTCAAAGAAAAATCAAGAAAAAGATAAGATAAAACAAACCACAAGGTCAACAGCCATTCAGAGTGTTTGCCAAAATTTGATTGTTTGACATTTAGTTGACTAGGAGATTGACATGTTGATTTGTTTGACGAATCTTGGTTTCAGGAGAAGAAACATGTCATATAAGATGTCAAGTCTGGTTTCAATTATGTGACCACCAATATAAGGAAAATGACTAATTTTGACTAAATGACTATGTCTGGTTTTAGGAAGGACACATCTCGTATAAGAAATGATTTTGACTGGTTGATGGTTTGATTGTTTGAATATTTTGACAACTTGTTTGGTTTGAATGAGTGACTTTGTTGGCTTGTTGTCTTGTTGGTGCATGACTTTTCTGATGTTTTGATGACTGTTTGTGTCCAAGTTGATAATTTTTGATTTATTATGACTGATGTGACAAACCCTAAAGGACCAACCTAGGTGACCTTAGGGGCTCATCAATAGATGACCTTTCCTACATAACAATGTGTAGAGCCTCATATTTTGAAATAACATGACTTTGCTTTATTTACAAAGGAATGACTCATGGTTTTATTTGACAAATCTAAGAGGACTGACCTAATGCCTCAGGGGTACATCGATAGATGGCCTTGCCTATGTTTAGTCATAGAGGCAATGTAGTTCAATTGGAAATGGACTAACATGACTGAATTTGACTCTATTTTTTGAACTTTTGCAAGTTATTTGGATATTATTGTGTTTTTGACATGTTTTGATTTTTTTTGAATTTTTGAGGTTTTATGATTTTTTTGTCTTTTTGGGAATATTTGATTTTCTTTTGTCTTTTTATCATTTTATGATTTTTTTTTTCTTTTTGAGTGAAAGTGACCTCTGATAGTTAAGTGTAAGATCCAAGGATGATGTAGGTCAAGTAATTTCCCCCAGTTAGGTATAAGACCAATTTATTAGGGGTGAAATGGGATAGGCATTATGGAAGGTGAAAAGACACATGATGTCAATAGTTTCAAGTTATGGAAAGGATAACCAGTCATTATTATGGGTGGTATGGGAAAGAAAAAATGATGGGGAAAAGTTAGATTGGAATGATGGTAGACAATAGAGAAAAGTCAACTACACATGGCGCCTGTTTTCCAGGTTTTCACCATGGTACTTATCCAAAGCGCCACCGAAGTGGTTTTCATTATTGGATGAATTATTTCTCTTTACTATTCTCCTTTTTTTTTTTTGGGTGTTACAAAGATTCCTGTTTGCCAAGTTTTCATCAAGGTAACAATTTTTTTGTTTTTTCTATTTTTTTGTATTTTTTCTAGTTAAGATGGGTTTTTTGGAAGCCATGTGTAGAACCTCTTTAAATGGAGATCGTTGATTGGTTCTGACAAGGGTTCCCCTTTAGGATTTGAGAGTTGATATGCTCCTGATCCAAAGACTGTTGTGACAATATAGGGACCCAACCAATTTGGCTAGAACTTTCCTATCTTCTCTCATTTTCCTTGATTCTTAGGATTTTCCATTAAGACTAGGTCATCAATGTCAAAACGTCAATTCAAGACCTTATTATAACTATGATGAAGACGATTCTGATATGCTTAAAGATGATCCAATGCTCTTTGTATCCATTCATCTAAAAGTTCCAACTCATTTAGCCTTGAGACTCAGTATTCCTCATCGTTAATATTCCCTAGCATGGATACCCTTAGGGAAGGAAGTTCAAACTCAATTAGTAAGATTGCTTTAGAAATGAAGACTAGGGAATACATAGTGGCACCAATGGGAGTGTGAATGCTTGTGTAGTAGGCCCATAAGGTGGGGTTAAGTTGAAGGTACTAGTCACAACTAGCATCATTGATAGTATTTTTAAGGATTCTAAGAATTGTTTTGTTAGATGCCTCAGCTAGGCCATTACCTTGGGGGTAATATGGAGGGGAGAAATGTTGTTGGATGTGGAATTTCTTGCAAATTTAGTGGAATTATTGGTTTTTGAATGGGTGACCATTATTGATAATGATGGATTGAGGAACACCATATCGACAAATAATATAATTGAGGATAAACTTGGAAATCTGTTTGCTAGTTATGTAAGTCATTGGGATGGCTTCGATCCATTTAGTGAAGTGCTCAATCATGGTGATGATGAATTTATGGACATTAGAAGACATGGGATTAATGTAACCTATGAGGTCGATCCCCCGTTGGTCAAAGTGCCATGGTGATGTTATTGGACAAAGTTCTTGTGCTGGCACATGTATCAAATCTCCATGAATCTGACATTGCCGACATCTTTTGACAAAGAAGTATGAGTCTTTTTCCATTGTAGGCTAATAATAGCCTAGTCTTATGATATTTTGAGCTAAGGTTGGACCTCTAGAGTGGGATCCACATATGCCCTCATGTACCTCACACAAGGTTGTTTGTGCTTCTTCAATATCGACACATTGCAATAGGGTATTGTCTAGGGAACATTTATAAAGGGTGTCATAACAATGACATATTTGGAGGCTTTACGAATGAATGTCTTATGTTAGTTAGCTGAAAGGTCAAGGGGAAGGATTTGGTCATGAAGGTAGTCATATATGTCTTGGTACCATGGGGAATTGGGACCAACGAGTTCACACACCATCTCAGACTCAGGGATGTTGAAGGTAGGAAATAGGAGCTATTCTACTAAAAAATCAAATTGAGGCACATTATTTGGAATGTCCAAGAGAGAGCCAATGGTTTCCATGGACTTTGTTTCTTTATTATGAACACAGGGTACTTGATGAAAGAGAATGATGTCAAAACATTGTCTAAAATTGTCTACCATCCACTTGCAGGGTGTGATATTTTCATCCTTGGTATCATAATCATTATTAACTTGTCGAATTACCAATTGAGAATAACCATATACTTGTAGGTACTTGATCTTCCATTCGATAGCCATACGTAATTGTGTTAGGAGGGCTTCATATTTTGCTATATTTTTGTACATGGAAAGGAAATTATGAATGACTTAGGAATTGTATCACCTTGAGGGGTGACAAATAGTATGCCTGCCCCAGAACTGTGATTTGTGTGTGACCCATCAATGTACAATTTCCATGCCATTTTTGTGTCTAAAGTGAAGATGGATTCATCTAAAAAATCTAAGACTAATGGATAATTTTCCTTGGTTGGTGCATCTACAAGTTGGTCATAAATAACTTGTCCTTTTTTGGCTTTTCTTTCGACATACTGGATATCATATTCACTGAGTATCATGACCCACTTAGCCAACTATCTTGTTAATGCTTCTTTATTGAGAAGATATTTCAAGGGATCTATCTTTGTGACCAATTTTGTTTGGTCGTTCAACATATAGTGTCTTAGTCATTGAGTAGCAAAGACTATCACAAGACAAGCATGCTCTATTGGATTGTAATTTAGTTCATACCCAACCAAGGTGTGACTAATGTAGTATATAGCTCACTCATGACCATCATCATTTTGTGCAAGTAATTCTCACAATGCATATTCCATCTTTTAAATGTATAGGATGAGAAGTATCCCATCAATGAGTGACATTAATACTAGTGGTGTCAGTAGATAATCCTTGATTTATTGAAAATCTTCCTAACACTTTTTTGTCCATATAAATGGTACCCCCTTTCAGAGTAAGTGTTGGAAATGATTAATCTTGTAAGCCAATTGTGCTATGAATCATCTAATGGATTGGAGTCAACCTTGAAGTGTTTGTAGTTGACTTATATTGGCTGGTGGAGGCATGTCCATTATTGCTTTAACTTTCATTGGGTCTACTTCAATGCCTCGTTTGGAAACTATATAACCCAAAATTTTTCCTGATGTGACTCCAAACACACACTTTTTAGGATTCAATCTTACTTTGTATTCTTACAACCTCTTGAAAATATTGTCTAAAACTCTTAAGTGGTTTCCTCGAGCAGGCCATCTACATAATTTTCCATTAGAATTTGCATCATGGCATGAAAGATTGTTGTCATGGCTCATTGATATGTTGCTCCTACATTCTTAAGTCCAAAGGGCATGACATTCCAACAATAAGTTCCTCATGGAAAAGTGAAATTTTTCTTATGTTGGTCTTTAGGTGCAATTCTGATTTGATTATATCCCGAGAAGCCATCCATGAGGGACAACATCTCATATCTAGTTGTCAATTCCATGATTATGTCAATGTTTGGTAAAGTAAATTCATCTGTAGGACATGCCTTGTTTAAATCTCAAAATTCTGTACAAACATGCATGCCACATGTTGGTTTTGTCACTAGCATAAGGTTTGAAATCCACTCTGCATAGTCAATTGATATGATGAAGCTGAATTCTAGTAGTTTCTTCAATTCAACTTTGACTAATAAAGTAATTTGCAGATGCATTTTTATGAGTTTTTCACTTGATTGGTTTAGTGTCTAGATGTAATGGAAAATGATGTAATATCAAGTCAGGATCTAATCCAGGCATGTCAGCGTATGACTAGGTGAAGTTGATTTGTCTCTCTTCAAAGAAAACCCATAATTCGAGCTATTCTGATTCTGTTAATGACGTGGAAAAGTGGATTATTATGGGATTATCATATGTGCCAATGTTGATTTCCATAAATTTCTCAATTAGGATTGGTGACTTCTCTTGGGTAATGGGGAGAAAGTCCAACCCTCCATCATTGGGTGCCTTGAAGAGGTTTTTTCCCTCAAATACATCCTTTATTTTTACTTTTTCATGGTCTAAAGGCACTTTTCAGATTTCACCTAGAGACTTGTCTTTTTTATTTTTTCATTTTTTGCCTTGTTATTTTTACTTTTGTGACTAGATGGGTGGAAGAACTCCCCAAAGTATGCCATATGATCCAAGTCAATGGTAAATCCATCCTTATGGTCACCACTAGGGATTCCTTCATGCAATCCCATGAACTCAACGATTGCTTTGTGATTCTCAAATACATTCAGGATGAGAGGTTCTTGTTGATCCCAATCGATGAGTTGGGGATAGACTAAGGGAATTCCATCATTGGAAATTTCAAAGCTTAAGGTAGACAAGGTAAAGACTGAGGTGTCATTAGGGTTGTAGACCATGGTATTAGATAGGTCAATCTCGGTAAGCATTTCAGCTATATTGTACTCGCTAGAGATAAGGGAGTCCCATTCATACTCATTAAATCAATCTCTATGTAGTCATTGTCAAGTGTGTTGGGTGGTTGAGAAGTGTTAGGTAAGGAAGATGTATCGATAAATTTAGAAGCATTTACTTCCTCTTGTAAAGGTGTTGCGGTACTAGAAGTTCCAATCTTAATCGGTTTGAACCTAAGCCCTAGGCCTTTTGATCATTTAGATACAAAAAAAGGTTCAATCATCCCATTTTTGTTTAATCGAAGTTTGTTGTGTCTATCATAGCCCTTTTCTTGCATTATTTTGAAACCTTTTCCATATTGTTCCATTGGTATTTGAGCAGGTAGAAGAGCTTCTTCATTATCTTCTTTATAAAGCTTGGAAGTCACATCCTCTTTGTTGATTGCTTCTTTACTTAGTTCCCTCCATTTTGTGAAAGTGGTTGAGGGAGGCAAGTGAATAGTGACCTTGGTTTTCCTTTTATCTATTGTTGGTTTTCCATATGAATTAGGAGTAGTGAGCTTGTTGATGCAGTATGATGTCTTCATGCGATATTCTCCATAGCCTTTGTCTTGGACCTCAACCTTAGGATCAAAAGGTGGAGATTTGGAGATGGATGCTTTTGATAGAGCATAAGGGTAAATGTAACGAGATAAGGTGGATGATGAAGCCTCTTGGTTGAAAGGAAATTTCTACTAGGGTACCCCATGTAGGTTGGTGCAATATTGGAATGGATCAGGATCACAAGCTATTGAAATTTTTATTCCATTGTATGGGAGTTTAAGGCATTGCTGATTTGTGGATGGAATAGCCTTCATGGAATGAATCCATGGCTACCCTAGGAGAAGATTGTATGGGAGGTCAAGGTCCAAGACTTGAAAAGTGGTATCCATGACTATAAGACCAACTCTAATAGGTAGTGTTATGACTCCTTTTGATGATTGTTCTTTGTCATCATATGCCTTGATGACAATGCTCTTAGTGGTGCCTACACACACTTCCGAGAAGCCTAACATATTAACCAATTTTAAGGTGAAAATGTTCAACCTTGCTCCACCGTCCATCGAGACTCGTCTGACTTTGGTTTTATGGACAAGGACTTCAAGGTGTAAAGGGTCATTATGGTTTGTCTTTTCGGTTGAATAGTCTTGTTTAGAAAAAAGTGGCATGATGGGAATTGGTTAAATAGCCTACCATCTCCTAGAAGTGATTCAAGTCAAGGTCAGTGGGGATGGTTGTGTTCAACAAAGCTTTTTCAAGGATGGCTCAGTGATCAGGTGATATACGCAACAATTCTAATATAGAGATCTATGCGGGGGTCTTTCCTAATTGGTCAAACAAGTTGTATTGGGATTTTGGTGGTTGTTGTTGCTGTTGTGGTAGAGGACCTTGAATAGTTACCTTGGTTCAGCAAGTGTTGACATCAAATTCAAGAGGTTTCTTAATGGTAATGGTGTTGACCTATTCATCGACAACTGAAATGTGATTTATGATAGTGCTATGGTTATAGTCATATTTGGAATTAGTGTAATTGGATGAGTTGTGATTGGTCTTATTACTTGAACCAGAGGCCTTTCCTTTTCCATGGTTATGTAAAGGATCAGTGAAAAATTTATGGTTGCTATTAGATCACCGTTGTTGTTGTCCATTGAGTTCAATGGTGCCAATTTCTACAAGGTCTTGTATGATGTTTTTTAGTTGTCAGCATTGAGATAAGTTGTGTCCCTTGGTTCAATGGTATTCAAAAAGGGTGTTGTCATCCCACCAAGATGGTTTAAATTGTATAGGATCATATTTTTTTGGTTCAGGAAGTTGTATGGCATTATGTTGTAAGAGTTGTTTAAAGACCAATTCAATCGGCTCCCTTAGAGGAGTGTATTGTCATCTTAGGAACTTCCTTTGGGTTCTCAGTTGTGTGTTTTAGACAACATTGGTAGTTTTTTTAGGCATTCTTGGTGCATTATTGGATGTGTTAGACCCTCTAAGTGTGATAGTGGGGCCTATATAAATGGTTTTAGCATCAAAAACTCAATCATTAGTCACATTCTTGTTTTCGGCCCAATTTTTCTCTTGTCATTTGAGGTGTTTTGAGTGTTGGTATTTTTATTGGGCATCCTAATTTCTCCTTTTTCAACTAAACCCTTTTCAAGGATGATGCGTTTTTCCACTAAATTGATAAAGGATGTGCAACATTGCATCCACAAATCATGTTTCAAGTTTGAGTTTAAGTTTTCAATAAACATGACAACTTTGTGCTTCTTAGGTATTTCAATGGGATGTTGACTAGCCAAAGCTCTCTATCATTGGAAGAAGGTTACAAAATTTTCACCATTTTCTTGTGTGGTATGGCATAGGGTGGAAATTGTAATTTTATTGTTGATGTTGAATGCGAAGTTTTCCACAAAATTTTTTGCTAGTTCTCCCCATGTTCTTATGATAGTTAGTAACCATGAGAACCACTCAAGTGCTATGCCCATACGAATTCTTGGGAAAAGTATCATTAGGTATGTAGGATCATATGAAATGTCTATAAAAGCTGTGCAAAATTCCCTTATGTGTTCAAGTGGATTGCTCTTCCCTTTGTACTTAGGTAAGTTTGGTATGACATAGCCATGTGGGAAGGGTAGCATGTAAAGATTCATGTCAAAAGGATAAGGACATAAGTCTTGGGTAGAGTAGTTCCTTTTGTTTGAAATTTGCATATTTTCCATTTGTTGTTGCAAGGCCAACATTTGAGTTTGTAGGACATCCACTTGAGTCAACGATGGGTCTTGTGTATTTTGAGAGCTCATGTTGGTGTTTTAATGTACAATGCTATGTGATTCGTTTTGGTTTTGTGTCTAGGACATGTATGTGTATGACGAATTTTGATTTGGTATGTTTTGGTTTGGTGTTGGGATATGAGTATTATGAAGTGAATTGGATGGTATATACCATGAGCTTGTAAAAGTTTGACCATGTGGATTTTGTTGCTATATTGTGGAAAAGGTCCTTGGTTACCATGTTTCATGAAGGAGCCTTGGTTTCCAATTTGCGTGCTTTGCAGAATGGAACCTTGGGTATTGTATTGGGTATGTTCATAAGGAATATTTCCTGGTTGTGATGTAGTGATGTGTTGAGAAGCCCCTATGTATGGTATGTCATTTATTTTAGGAATCTTGTTGATGACAATTCTAGGTCTCTTGATGGTATTGTTTGTGCCAAATGGGTTTGAGGATGATGCCCCTGTGGTATTAGATGTATCAAAAGTGGTACCAAAGGATTATGACATGGGTTCTTTCATGTTTGATTTCATGCTTTGTGTCATTCCTTGGGTCATGCCTTGTGTTAAGCCTTGTGTCATGCCTTGTATGCTAGATAGGGAGGTATGAATGGTTGTAGCATCTTGTATAGTTATTGTATGCATTAACTGGCAGAATAGAGCCACTAGAGGTAGGTATGGTGTGTCCTTGTGTTTGGTTATTTTTTGTAGGTATAGCTTGAAAGGTGTTAACATCAAAACCCTTTAGTAAAGTGGCTCCTTCTGATAAAAGTTTGGCTAAAAAGTGTTGACGGTCTAAGGCCACAATTTTTTCTACAAAGGAGGCCACCTCTATTTCTTCTATGGTGACATTGCTTTGTGGGTCTCTAAGGATGAAATTTTCAAATGTATTAGGGATTTTTCTTTATGGTATAGGTGCTCTGTTTGAAAGATTTCCAAAGGGGTTGAAAAACTCATCATCTTGTTGAAAGGCCATTTCTTTTATTTTCCTTTGCAACCTAGTCTCGACCATAAAAGACTTGCAAAAGGGAAATGGATGTGAAAGTGACTAAGATGGCTATGCAAGAGTATGCAACTATGTCTAAGAATGATACCAAGGTATGGATTCAAAGTGAAAAAATGTCAAGATGCCAATAAGATGATGCCACTATGAGGTCCAAACTATGTTAATTTCTATGCAAGATGATTTATTTTTTGGATTTTTAAGATATATATGATGTATAAGGATGATGTCAAGACAACCAACCAAAGTGAAAATATTCCAATGTCAAGAGTGCCACAATGAGATCAAAGTCTTGAGAAATGTTTAAGGTATGCCAAATGAAATTCAAATGTGAAAGAATGGTAGGTAAAGATGTAAAAATGATCTAAAGTGATGATTAATGGTATCACTACTAAGTGATGAGCCTTAAATATGCTCATAGTTTGAAACTTTTGATAATATTACTTTTGTTATTAATAGTTGTTTAAACCTATTGATTAAAGACTTTTCAGGTGGTATCCTGTAGCAACGAATTCCATATTCCTGTAGCTTAACAAATTTATTAATTACCTTTTTTACCTCTTGCATGGCTGATGTATGCTTATGATTTTGGATAATGGAATAGGATTAATGTGTGATTAATGAATGGATGTCGTGTCACTTGTGTGTATGCTTTCCTTCACCTCTGTCACTTATTGCAAGTTGTTGGAGGGAGCATAAGCTGATCAAGCACAAAGAATCTCGGCTCTGTTGAAGAAGTTGTTCCAGTAATAACTCTTTGACCAAATCTTTGGGAAGGAGCTTTAACGGTCCTTTAATCTAGGGAGTGTGTAATGCTATATTTTCTCTGGGTCACGTCGAGCCGATAGACTTTCATTTATGAATATCTGTTCCACAGATTTAGAATGTATTTATGATCACGACTTCCTCTGTTAGTTAGTTTGTTGTCTTTTTCATTTAAATAACCATTCCTCCTACGTGAGTGAATGAGGAGGATGATAAAAAAAATAGTATGTATTAAAATTAGGTTGAAGAAGCAATAGAGTTATGTGTTAAGTTTTATTTTCAAACAGAGTAATCGATGTATCTTGGTTCTAAATATGAATAAAATTTGATGAAGCTTTGAGTCAACTTCTTGTGTAATCTAGTTGATGCTTGCTAAGGGGGCCCACTTAGTAAGTATTCTATAGCAAGTTGTTGTAGTTAACTATTCATTTAATGTTGATTACTAGTTATAATCTATTTATGTAGATTACAATGTAAACTCAGCCTTGTATTGTTCGTGCAGCATCGGGAATCCATCCCTATGTCTGTTCCTGTAGCATAAGGCCAGTTCACAGTTTGTCCTTTAATAATAGCTACTATGATTTCTATTTTAGCTGAATTGTGTTTGAGTTAAAAAGCTTTGTGTTGAAATTCTTTTAATCATTTGTTTTGTATAGATGATGACTGGAAACTAGTTCTTAGTGCACATACCGTGCTGCTCCATTTCAAGTTTACGACCCCTAGTTTGACAAAGTAAATGAACGACCATAAGAAGATGTCAGTCACCTATTGGAACGTCCAATTCCTAGGTTTAGTAATGCTGTGACTTTTATATCCTTTTGTGGGTGTGACCATTTTTGGCACTGTTGCCGGGGATGGTGTCAATCTAAGAACCTGCTATAGTCATTTTTAGCAATAGTTTAGTCAATTTTTCAAAATATTTTAAGAAACCATTCATTTTCATTGCATGCATAGAAGGAGAGATGCTCAGGGAAGATTTCTCCCAAACCTACCATTCATTTCCAAGAAAACTGAACCAACTTATAGCCTATTTGAGGATGAAGGAGACTTAGATATTGACCCATTTGCTGAAGATCTATGTGCTGACTTGCTATTCAGCCCATTTGATGAAGAACCTGAAGAAAATCCATTTGCTCATATACTTGGTAAGGTGAACATGGCACGTAATCCACCGAATCGACCTCCTGCTTTTGAATTCCCCATTACTCCTCAACAAAACAATGACAACCTTAAGAATATTCCTTCTTCATTACTTCCCAAGTTCTATGGCTTAGTCACAGAAGACCCAAAGACCTTATTGTTCGAGTTTGACATCCTCTGTCGTAGTTATGACTACACTTCAGATGCTCACAAACTGAAATTGTTCCCTGCTACCTTGAAGGAGGGAGCTCTTAGATGGTTCATGAGTCTAGGAAGGGGTGTTGTCGATAGTTGGCTAGTCATGCAAACAAAATTTCTTGAGAAATACAAGGAATACTATAAGAGTGGTAGTAAAGGTGATGACATATTTCAAATTCAACAGAAGGAAGATGAAAGTCTGGAGGATTATATATCAAGATTCCTGTTTTATCTGAAGAAGAATTCAGACCATACTCTTAATGAAGAATCTCAGAAATTACTTTTTCTAAGAGGAATCAATGATACCTGCATAGATGCCTTGGACTTAATGGGAGGCGGTGATATCACTCAAGCATCTTGGGATGATCTCATGAAGATATGTCTCAATTACTCCCAAGAAAATGTGAAGAAGGGTAGAGGTCATCATGCTATAGTAGGAAAGTCTTCTTCTAGTGGAGTTTCCTGAATGGAGATTACAAATTTGCTGTCTAATTTCAAGCAGGATATCATTAACAATATGGCTACAAAATTGTACACTATGCAAGCTCGGAAGAAACATGACGAATCTGAAGCAATCTTGGCCGAGTTCTGTCCACATTGCAGACAGAAGAAACGTGATTGTAGATGCAAGATGGTGGCTAATTTGGAAGCTAAGCAATTACCTACTAACTTTAAGCCAGTAGAAGGTGATGATGATCAAGTGTTCTTCATTGCACAAAGGAGACCATGGGCTTAAAGACAAGGTATGCCTCAAGACCCTTTGACTTTTGGTAATCCTTATTCTAGCTATAATAATCAATAACAACCTACATATGGACACCACCACCTTGGAATACATCTCAACCACCTTGGCCTAACTATCAGACCCCTCAATGGGAATCTCCTCAAGGAGATTGGCAGCATCCACAAGGACAATGGACCCCACCTCAAGGTAATTGGCAGCATAATCCTCAATGGAGAGGTTCTCAGCAATGGTAGAACCAGTCCCCTAGGTTCCTGCAACTTCCACAGCCACAACCTCAGGCCCTCATGCCACCTCCTGCAGCAACTGCCACAAATACTGGCCCTCCTAAATAAATGCCTATGCCTACTTAGCCATTGCCAAATCCCAATAATAAGTGATAGCAGCACCCACAACAACCCATGTATTTTGCTGAAGCCAACCAATATCTAGCTTCTGCCTTAAACATTACTAATATCCATTTGAGGTCTGGAACCACTCTTCCTGCTCCACAACCACCTCTAATTACTGAGATACTAGATTCTTCTTTTGAAGAACCTATTGCACCTGCTGATCCTACTAAGCATATGCCTATAACTGATATAGTTTCTAAGGAGCCTGTTTTGCAAAGTCAAGACAAACCACCTTTTCCTCAGAGGTTACAAAATACTACACCTAAATCCATGGAAGAACCCACTTTTGACATTTTGGATCAGTTAAAGAATGTGCAAATTCAAATTCATTTATTTCAAGCCATTAAAGATGTTCCAATTTATGGAAAAGCCATTAAAGAAGCTTGTTTGAAGAAACCTAGACGGAAGAAAAAGGATCCCCAAACAATTCATGTCTTAGGGAAATTGGCTGATATAATGTTGGGAAATGTAGTCTTTCCAAAGTACACTGACCCTGGAAGTCCTATAGTGCAAATACATATAAATGGCCAAATTGTAAAAAATGTTTTAATTGACCATGGTGCTGCCATTAATGTTATGACCAAGCATACTATGGACAATTTGAACATCCTAAAAATTTGGTCTACACCTATAGTCCTGTAGCTTGCTGATAGCTCTACAGTTACACTTGATGGAATGGTGGAAGATGTAATTGTCACTTTTGAATCTTGGGAGTATCCAGCTGATTTTACAATATTATCTACCAAGAAAACTTTAGGAGGATACCCTGTTATCCTAGGTAGACCATGGCTAGCAACTGCTGATGCTTTTATAGGATGTCATTTTGGAGATATGGCTATTTCTGATAGACAGTCCACAAAAAAATTGGCTTTGTATCTGCTTGCTAGACCTCAACCAGATTTGTCCCAACTTGTTTGGCTAGATGTGGGGGAAGAAACTGAAGAAGCCAATTCATTGGTTCAATTAATGATGCTACAAACTGATCCATTCTCACAACTTCAGAATGAGGATGCCTTGCTTTTTCAAATTTTGCAGTCTAATTCTGATACTGGTAGTTCATCTGATCCAAATAGTAGTCATCTATAATGTTTCCTGCAACAATTGAATTCTGAGAGTTTCTACCTAAATGTCCTGCAATTTTTCATAAATTTCTTCCACAAGAGGTACAAACCTCATCTGTAGATTCTATGAGTGATCTCACTAAGCATATAGAATTGTCTCCAGGTCACTATTTGAATATCAATAGCAAGTTGTCACAATCTCAACAGGATGTCCTACTCAAAATGCTGCAAGATCAGCATAAAGCTTTTGCATGGGAATATGGGGACATGAAAGGAATAGGTCCTTGAATATGTACTCATAGGATCTATATCAAAGAAGACTGTTTACCAGTTAGGCAGCCTCAAAGAAGAATAAAGCCAACACTTAGAGAAATAGTTAAGAATGAGCTTCAAAAGTTGCTTGATGCTGGTTTTATCTACCCAATCTCTAATAGTTAGTGGGTCTCTCCGCTAGTTATTGTCCCTAAGAAAGGTGGAAAATGGAGAGTGTGTGTAGATTACAAAGAGTTGAACACTGCCACTAAAAAATATCACTTTCCACTTCTGTTTGTAGACCAAGTGCTAGACTCACTGTCTGGTAAAAGCTATTTCTCCTTCTTGGATGGCTACAGTGGATACAATCAGATAAAAATTTCCCTTGAAGACCAAGATAAGACCACTTTTACCTGTCCATGGGGAACATTTTCTTACTCAGTCTTTCCTTTTGGTCTATGCAATGCCCCAACAACATTTCAGAGAGCAGTAATTAGTATTTTTGTTGATATATCTCATGACTGTATGGAAATTTATATGGACGACTTCACTACCTATGGAGTTACATTTGAAAAAGCACTGGTGAATTTAGAAAAAGTATTGAAAAGGTGTAAAGAGCAAAATTTGTCTCTAAATAGTGATAAGTGCTTTATGATGATGCAATAAGGTATTGTTCTAGGCCATCATCTCTCTAAGGATGGAATTCAGGTTGACCCTGCTAAAATTGAAGTTATTATGAATTTACAAAATCCTGCAAAACAAAAATGTGTCAGAAGCTTCCTTGGCCATGCAGAGTATTATAGAAGGTTTATAAAAGATTTCAGCAAAATTTCTAGTCCACTATATGCCTTATTAACTAAGGATTCTACATTCGATTGGACAGAGGCCTGTGAAAAATCTTTCTTGCAGCTAAAGGACTTGCTTACTAAAGCCCCTGTTCTTGAAGGTCTAAAATGGACTCTGCCTTTTCACATACATGCTAATGCTTCTGACTTTGGTATAGGGGCAATCTTAGCCCAAAAAGAAAATTCAGTTGAGCATGCTATCTATTTTATCAGCAAAAACCTTCAAGGTCCTGAGTTAAAGTACACTGTCACAGAAAAGGAGTTGTTAGCAGTAGTGTATGCTTTGAATAAATTTAGGCATTATATCAAAGGTTATCAGATATTTTTCCACACCGACATGCAACAATCAGGTATCTGATGAACAGGCCTGCCATCTCTAGTAGGTTGGCAAGATGGCTCCTATTGTTGCAAGAATTCGACATTACATTCATTGATAAACCAGGCAGAGCTAATGTTGTGGCTAATTTTTTATCAAGGCTTCAAATAACTGCACCTGCTGGACAAGATGTCATTGATGATAGGTTCCCTGATGAACACCTATTTTCCATTGCTACTCACACTCCATGGTATGCAGACATTGCCAATTATCTAGCAGCAAGTAGAATACCAGCTCACTTCTCCCCAAAAGAAAAGAAATTGTTAATTGAGAAAAGTTTTAACTTTTCATGGATTGCAAATTGTCTGTTTTACACAGGCCCTGATCAAGTTATGCGAAGATGTGTAAGAGAAGATGAGACTTATGATATCTTGCATGCTTTCCATGATGAACCATGTGGGGGACATTTTACAGCCAAGAGAACATCAATGAAGGTTCTTACAACAGGATATTATTGACCAACATTACACAAGGATGTTGTATTTTATATAAGGAAATGTGACAGATGCCAACGTATGGGAAGACCGACTAGGTTAGATGAAATGCCACTATATCCATAGGTAATAGTCACCCCCTTTAATAAATGGGGAATGGATTTTGTTGGACCAATTGATCCACCATAAAATGGTAAGTCATATATTCTGTTTTGCATAGATTATGTAACAAAGTGGGTTGAAGTAAAGGAAATGACTCATACTCGTGATAACAAGGTTGCTGAATTTCTGTATGAGCAAATTTTCACCAGATTTGGAGTTCCCAGAGAGCTTGTAACTGATTAGGGAGCTCAGTTCACGTCCAATTTGATCACTGCATTAATGAATGACTATAAAATAAAGTATAGAAAATCCAGCCCCTATCACCTTCAAGCCAATGGTCAGGCAGAGGTTACAAACAGGGAAATAGAGGCAATCCTAACAAAGACAGTGCAACTCCATAGGAAAGATTGGAGCAGTAGACTTCCTGAAGCAGTATGGGTCTACAAAATTGCATGGAAGACAACAACTGGGTTTACACCTTTTAAACTGATTTATGGGAAAACAACCATGTTTCCCATTGAATTTGAACATAAAAATTTGAGGACAACTTTCGAACTTATTATAGACATTTTTGAAGCACAAAAGGAACATCTCTTGTAGCTGAATGCCTTGGACGAAATTAGAAAAGTTTCCCTGCAGCATACAAAATCTGTCCAACAGCAAAGGAAGAAGTGGCATGATCAACACATCAAAACCAAGCAATTCTCTGCTGGTGATTGGGCTCTGCTATATGATTCTAGATATCAAGAAAACCAAGGTAAGCTCACAACCCACTGGCTTGGTCCCTAGGAAGTTGAGAATGTGTTTGACAATGGTTCAGTACAGCTGGCCACAATTGATCCAGTCTATTTCAAATTGCTAGTTAATGGACGCCGACTGCGGTTATATCATAAGCTGACATCAAAGGAAGAGTTCCTGAAAAATTTTGTTTCGACTGGTCTTCCTACAACAAAAGGATTAGGCCTTTTTCCTATAGCTTCTCTTTAAGTATTGTGTTGACCGCCCATAATAAAGTTTTTAAAAAAAAGAAAACCACTTTTCTCTACTTTTTCATCTATCACATCATTCATTCCTTTATCTGCCACGTCATCCATATTGCCACTCCACCTCATTCATGCATTCACTCTCCTAGCTATCATTTCATGATATGCTGTTGTCCTTTATGGCATGCCCAAGAACTGAATTCAAGGTACGTGAAATATTTTCATTATTGCATAATTTATTCTTTTTGTTTATTCATTAATTGTAATGTATATGTCAGTCGTAATTGCACGCTTTAAACTTATCACCCTGCACATGTGAGGACACATGTCAAATGCTAAGTAGGGGGTGGGGGTATTCTAATTTGATATTTTCCTGTGCCAAATTTACGTTTGCCAAAATATTTATGTTCTTGTACTTTCTAAAGTACGATTGTGAAGCCATATCCTAAGAACAAGCTAACTACTTAGTTTAAGTACTTATTAAAACTATTTTATGAAAATGTCTAGTTGTTATTCTTGGTAAGGAAAAAGAAGTGTAGTAAGGAAGAAGAGTCTTTAGCAAGCTTTCAGCGTTAGTTTGAGTTTTTGTTTTAAGGGTTTTTGATCATGGGTGGCCAACTGGTGAGGCATGAGCCTGTGGCTCATGAGACGTTGACACAGGATCCTTAGTTAATGCAAGCATTCGCCAATTGTGGATAGTTAAATTATTTCTTGAGAATTGATTCTTTTGATGAAGAGGCTGCAGGTGAATTCTTAAGAACATTTTCAGAAAATGAGGCTACGGTATGGGGCTTGGCACTGGCAGTGATAGAGGAAAGAATTGCAGAAGTTACTGGATTACCAACAGTTGGTGAAAATTTTCCTATTGGAAGGGATGCTATCTCTGCTAGGGTAGAGTTTACCCTACCAGTTGATGGGCCTTTGGAAATCTCAAAGCAAGGGTGCAAAAGAATGTCCCTGCCTTATCCATACTCTTAGTACACCATCTTTATTATCAGGTATTTAACTTGTGAAGGGCGCTTCTCTTATCTACATTCATATCATTTCAATTTGTTAAGTCATATGAGACATGGACTAGTAGTGAATGTTCCGAATTTCTTGATAAACCTTTTGCAAAGTAGTGCACATGAAACCAAAAAGGGTAAAGGAAACTCTATCACACATCATGCCCTAATAAAAATTTTGACTGAGTGATCTTTAAGGGATGTTTCATCTCTTTCTTGGAATGAGTTTGTTGCCCGAAAAGGTCTTCAACTGCCTAAACCCCTTAGGGAACCACTTGCACAGCCTAGAAGAAAGAAAATGAGAATTGAGTCCACAAGTATAGAAATAGAGCAAGAATCTGCTGCTCTTGCATCGCCTAGTCCTGTAGCTTTTATACCAATGTCCTCTACCAGTGTGCAAACAAGGTTTGCCACTAGGAGAGAAAAAGGAAAGACAATTATAGGTGAGTCATCTGGGGTAGGGCAGACTCCTGAGTCAGACCCACATACTCAAAAACAAATTTTTTTTGCCTCATCCTCTCCTGCGAAGTCTTCGCCTGTCTCTGTCTCTCCTGCAACAACACCCATTAATACTCCAGTTTTAATATCTACTTCCCCTGCCAAGTCTGGATCTTCAAGACTAGCTAGGAAGAGGACTGCTAAGGAGGCATCCTTTGCTGCTGCTCCTTATGCAAAACTACCAAGAAGGAGTTCATTGAGAAAATAGTCTAAGCCTACTACAACCTCTGTTCAAACAAAAACTGTCATAATATTGGAGGACTCTACTGAATTAGGTCATGATAACTCTCCGGGTATGTCTGCAAATGTTCCACAAAGTTCCTCTGCTATTCTTGAGGCAACACAACCCAGTAATGTTGATAAGGGGAAATGCTGAGTCTGGATGACTTGGCTTGTGCGATTGATAAAATTTCTGAGAAAGAACAATCTTCTCCCATGCAGCAATAGGACTTTATCCTACAGCAAGAGGATTTTGTCCTACAACAAGAAGAAGGTGTGCTTGAACGGCCTGAAATACCCTATGATAATCCATTGCCCATTAAAGTTTGCATAGATTTAGTTGTGTACAAAAGGACTCTATTGATTGCATACTTGGAATTTCTGAGAATTAAGAGGAAGCCTGTGTCATTCCAAACTTTATGTTTTCACCATTTTGCCAAAACTGAAGTCCAACAAAGTTTATGGGAAGAGGAAAAGAAAAAGCTGAAAAAGGAAATTGAAAGGCAAAAGCAATAAATTCAAAATATGTAGAAGAAAATGGATGAAATGATGAAAATAACTGGAAAGATAATGGAGTGTAGGCCACCACCCAAAGTATATGCAATGTGCTTCAAGGAACAGTTTCTTTGGTTCAGACTATTGAGGATCTCCAAAAATTTGGGTCCCAATATTGAAATAGCCAAAGAATTCTATGATGCCTATGAAGTGGCCCCTAATTGGTTGAAAAACTCCATGTGTGAACTTTATTTACATGGTTATTTAATTCCTGCAGAAACTGAATGGAACCCACTCCTTTATATAGGTGATATCCATCTAAGAGCACTTATGTCTTGGGCTGCAAATGAGGTCAATTATGGGAAATAATTGGAAACATATGAAGAAGCAGAAAGAGATGAACCTATTCTTCTAAGAGCTGAGAGTTTAGACCCATGCACAGTTTTAAGAAGCTGGTTTAGAGTTACTTATGGATTGAATCACATTAAGGAAAGAGAGAAAATTTTTGACATCAGACAAGTATATAGTGAGTTCAAAGAGTAGAAATATATATTTTGGAAACTTTCCTCTTCTAGAATTGAGACAAGGTGGGAGAGATTGATGGTTGGTCTAATAAAGATAGAGCCTCACAACCCTTTGAACTTCACATTAGCACTCAGGAGAACAGAAAGGTACATGCAATTGGGTTTGCTTAGTAGATTTGAATTATGGATGCCACTGACCTTCCAACCCCTAGTTTTAATATGGCCACTCTATCCCTACCAAGCCAAGAAAATCAATGAAGAAATAGAAAATCGCATATTAGAAAGATGGGAGTTTACTAGAGGTTTTTACTACAAGTTTGGAACTTCACTGCAGGGTCATGTTGCTCCAACAAATTTTAGGGAAATGACAAGGAAAGTCAATGCTGGAGGACCAACATTACAATAAGTAGGGGGCAAAATGATGAGCCTTAAATATGCTTATAGTTTGAAACTTTTGATACTCTTATTTTTTTTATTAATAGTTGTTTAAACCTGTTGATTAAAGGCTTTTCAGGTGGTATCCTATAGCAACGAATTCCATATTCCTATAGCTTGACAACTTTATTAATTACCTTTTTGACCTCCCGCATGGCTGATGTATGCTTATGATTTTGGATAATGGAATATGATTAATGTGTGATTAATGAATGGATGTCGTGTCACTTGTGTGTATGCTTTCCTTTGCCTCTATCACTTATTGCAGGTTGTTGGAGGGAGCAAAAGCTGATCAAGCGCAAAGAATCTCGGCTCCGTTGAAGAAGTTGTTCCATTAATAACTATTTGACCGAATCTTTGGGAAGGAGCTTTAATGGTCCTTTAATCTAAGGAGTGTATAATGCTATATTTTCCCTGGGTCACGTCGAGCAGATAGACTTTCATTTATGAATATTTGTTCTGCAGATTCAGAATGTATTTATGATCACAACTCCCTCTGTTAGTTAGTTTGTTGTCTTTTTCATTTAAATAACCATTCTTCCTATGTGAGTGAACGAGGAGGATGATAAAAAAAAGTATGTATTAAAATTAGGTTGAAGAAGCAATAGAGTTCTGTGTTAATTTTTATTTTCAAACAGAGTAATCAATGTATCTTGGTTTTGAATATGAATAAAATTCGATGAAACTTTGAGTCAACTTCTTGTGTAATCTAGTTGATGCTTGCTAAGGGGGGCCACTTAGTAAGTATTCTATAGAAAGTTGTAGTTAACTATTCATTTCATGTTGATTACTAGTTAGAATCTATTTGTATAGATTTCAACACAAACTCAGCCTTGTATTGTTCCTGCAGCATCGGGAATCCATCCCTGTGTCTGTTCCTGTAGCATAAGGCCAGTTCATAGTTTGTCCTTTAATAATAGCTGCTATGATTTCTGTTTTAGCTGAATAGTGTCTGAGTTAAAAAGCTTTGTGTTGCATTTCTTTTAAGCATTTGTTTTCTATAGATGATGACTAGAAACTAGTTCTTAGTTCACATAATGTGCTACTCCATTTCAAGTTTACAACCCCTGGTTTGACAAAGTAAATGAACGACCATAAGAAGATGTCAGTCACGTGTTGGAATGTCCAATTCCCAGGTTTAGTTATGCTATGAATTTTATATCCTTTTGTGGGCATGACCACTTAGCACCTTATGGAAAAGTCAAAGTAAAGGTTTACTAATCAAACTAGGATAGCCAAGGTTAAAAATATTATTTATCAAGACTTCAATTATGGTGATGACTAAATGACAAGGTTTGATAAAGGTGGTATCAAACTAGCCCTGTGAGTTGAGGGCCAACCTAGATGACAAAAGGACTAAAGTGATGGAAAAGGTTGAATCTAAGAAAAATCTATTTTGTCACTATGGACTAGTCTCAAGTCTGATAAGTTTTCCACGACTAAGGTCTACAACAAGGTATACATACAGCTAAAGGATTCCCTAAGGTTTTTCCTATGATTAATGAAAGGTATGCAATGATGGATGGGTGAATGAATGATGAATGATAGTTCTAGAAAAATTTCCATGTATATGATCAAAGAATTAGGTAGTGCTTCAGATTGACAGAAAATGGATTTATTTCAGTTTCTCCCAAAATTTATGGTGATAGGAAATTGCGCCATTTAAAGTCTTAGTTGTGGTTCAAGACAGTCACTTGCGTCATTCTATAAATGGTGATTATGGTTTTCTATGTCATGATTGTGGTTAAGGACAACCAATTGCAGTTCATAGTGTATATTGCTTGGTTTGGAATTATTTTGACCAATTTTTAAGGTCATTTTGTAAATTCTAATTTTGGAAAACACAAAAAATAGTTTGAAAAAACTTGTCTTTGTGTAGTTTGAATGTGTAAATTTTTTAAATGTATAAGAAGACCCTTATAGAAAATGCACGACCTGGGCTTCACAAGAGATACCACTTGCTAGATCCCCACTTGGATTTCTCCAACCAACCAAACAAGGCAGACAACTATAGACTTTGTGGCATTGGCTCCCCCTTACATGACACTCACTTCTCAGGTACACCAAGTCTCAATTCCCCAAAGAGGAATTTTTTCCTCTACACATGAATGGTGAAGATGTAGGGTGGCTTCAAAACAACCATTCCTACACAAGCAAGTGAAAAGGATTTTAGCCACTAAAACAATTGGATCTTAGTAAGGGAATTCGTTCAAGGTGGCCATACATGCAGAAATATTAGCTGAAGATATTCCAATCAAGAGGCCTCCTAGTCCCTTCCTAAGAAAGGATTTTGACATGTCACGTGGACACTAGGGGTGGAACTTGTCGGTATGACACATCCACATGATCTGTTCCTTATGAATTTCATCACAAATACATTTTTTATATAGTGGTTCGAAAGAGCTTGGCTTTAGCTTGTTACGGATTGGGTTGTCCCCACCTTTTGAATTGGGGTGTCAAACCCTCTAAAGGTATACAAAAGCAAGGAAGTACATTTTTTTTATCTCCCAGATTGCACGAAGCGTAAGGAGATAGCATAAACAACGACTTTGCATCAAACTCACATGATGTTCACTTTAAGTCCAAAACCAAATGTGTGGGTGATTATACAAGATACTAAAAGATGTTTTTGATTCTCAAGATCACCAAGTGGTGTGAGAGAAGAGGATACACACCTTGAAGAAAAATTAAAACAACAAGACAATGAAAACACTTGTTCTTTTTAACCCTCAAAGCAATATGTGAAAAAGATACTTGATGCAAAGCTTAATTTTAGACCAATGAGTGGAATGAAAATTAAGTTAAATTTAAGCCCAATGATGTGTGAATGCAAGGTTAATTTTAATCCAATGAGTGAATGAAAAGAAGAAAAGATATATTTATTATCAATGTTTAAGTTAGATGCCTCCTTTCCACCTATGCCACACACTGGAAATCAAATGTCAGTAATAGAAAAACCCTATGCTAGGATATGTAAAAGATCTAAAGTATTTTTTTTTGAATGAAACCATAAACTATAAATGAACAAGCAATTATGTCGCAGTAAATATCAATTATGGCTCAGTGCTAGAGATGATTGCGTCATAGAAACAATGACTATGTTGTTTCAGATGTTGACTACATCACATGAATAGTGATTGTGGATTTTGTTGATAACAGTTGCAGTTAATCCCTTTTGATTGTGTCAAATGACAATCAATTGCGTCATGGGAACCTGAACTTGCAAAATGATAGAAAACTACTAAATCCAAGCAATCTAATGACTAATATGACATGCAACTAGGGTTAGCCTGATGAAAGGAAAAACCAGAAAAATAGATCTAACAGAAAGACCAAGAAACTAGAAAGAGTCAAAGTAGGCCCTAATGCAAATCAATTGTGTTGTTCAACTTCATGATTGTGGCCCTATATAAAAGATGATTGCATCATTCCATCCCACGGTTGCATCAATCTGTAGCTGCAATTTGCAAAATCAAAATTTCCATATGAATTCTACAATTTTGTCCTTTCACGTTAGGTTCACCAATGTAAATCAGGGTTAAAATTATCAAGGTTAGGCTATAAAGCATATAAATAAAACCCTAATAAACAATGAAGCACAAATAAGCATAAAGACATAAAAACATGGAACAATATTACTAAATCTTCATGCCACCATTGATTCACCTTTATTGCACTTCTCCATTTTGCTTGAATATGATAATTTCCCTCATATTTTTGAGTATGCAAATAGGCCTATGACAATGAATAAGCAAAATATTGAAGATTCTTAATGACTATGGATGCACTTGACTTGATGTTGATAGACTTGATAGCAAGATAGCTTATGTAGACTTTAGATATCAAGAGGTTGATGACAAATGACAATGACATTGTCTTTTATAGGAAAGAAAATTTTGAATGAAAGGCTAAGATTGAATATCAATAATCAATGGCCAAGAATGAAAGATGTAGTATGGACTAGGGTTAGGGAAAAGTTAGGGAAAATGATAAGGATTGATAGTCAAGATTAAATTATAAATAACTTAATCAAGGGTGGAGGTTAATTGAGACATGGATAGATAAGGACTTGATGTGGAAGATAAGATTGGCACAAATAAAGAGGTGATAGGAGAAATTAAATAATAAAAAATATTTAATTTAGGTGGCCAATGAATAATTAAATAATTAAAAATAATTATTTAATTATAGAGGAATGTGACAAAGAGGACCTTTTGAATTAAATAAAATTTATGAAGAGACTAATGAATAATTAAAATAATTATTTAATTATAGTAGAAAGTGGTATAAAAATTAAATAAATAAGAATTTATTTAATGTTAGAAATAAAGTGACTTAATTTGTGTCATAATTAAATAAATTAAATTTATTTAATTAATAAAGGAGGAATAAAGATTAGAAATGAATTAATTAAATAATTAAAATTATTTAATTAATAGAAGACTTATGACTTTATAAAATAGTTAAATAATTACAAATTATTTAATTATTAAAGACGAAAGTCTTAATGATGGGGAATTTAGTAGTCGCAAGCCTAGGACAATTTTTAGTGTCTACAGATAAAATTGCACATGACTTGTCGACTAATGTTGAAAAGTTGTATGAGATGAAGTCATTGGAAAATAAAAACTTGTTACTTTGATAGTTGCATAACTTGAGGATGCATGGAAATTCATTAGTCATAGATCATCTAAACAATTTCAATACAATGAAAAGCAAGTTGGATTTAGTAGGGGTGAAAGTTGAAGAAGAGGATAAAGAAGCAATATTGTAGTGCTCATTGGTTGAAACTTGGGATCAACTGGTTATGGTTTTGAGTAACTTTACACCAATTGGGAAGTTGGCATTTAAAGATGTGGTGGCTACAATAATCTCTGAATATTTAAGGTGGAAGAAAACTCAAGGTTCTTCTTCCATTGAATCCCTAATTGCAAGAGGTAAAACTTAGGAAAGAGGAAATGCTTAGTGTGGACAAACCAAGTCTAAATATAAGGGGAAAAAAAGAGTAAAATGTTGGAACTATGGAGAAAATAAACATGTGAAAAAGGATTGTAGGTTTCCAAGCAAGCAAAGAAAATTATATTGTGCAAGAATTTGAGGAAAACACAACAAAAATTCAAAACACCATTGGAAGATGGAGAGGTATTAATTGCTAATATAAGAGGCTCTTTACTTCATATTTGGAATCTTTATTTTGGTGCCACCTTTCAAATGACTCCACAAAAATATTTTTTTTGTTCTTATTGGTCATGCGATGGAGGTATGGTTTACATTGGAAATGATAACACATGTGAAGCTATTGGTAAAGGAGAGGCAAGAATTGAAATAATTTTGATAGAATGGTAAGAACTATTTAGCATGTTAGACATGTACCATGATTAAAGAAAAAAAATTATCACTTGGATTTTCTAATGAATAAGGTTCCCGATTCAGTAGAGAAAATAGTTATCTCATGGTAACAAAGGGTGTGTTGGTTGTGCTAAAGGTATAAATGTAGGCAATCTCTACAAGTTGGTTGGAGAAAATAGCAATGAAGAAGTTGCAGTGGTGTTTGATGTAGAAATAGACTCAATATCAACATGACATCAATTGGATAAGAAATATGAGTGAGTGTGGTATCAAGGTAATACTAGGTATAAATATTCCCCCAAGTTCCAAACATAGAGATTTAAATTTTTGTGAACATTTCTTGTTTGGAAAATAAAATATGTTGAGTTTTTCTATAAGTATAGTTACTAAAAGTAAAGAAGTTATAGAATTAATTAATTCATATACTTGGTGAAGCTCCGATAACATATATTGGGGATTTGTCATATTTTGTTTCATTTATAGATGATTATACTCATAAAGTGTCGATTTATCTTCTCAAGAAGAAGTCTAAATTATTTTATTATTTTAAGAAGTTTAAAGCTTTGGTAAAGAATCATAAGGGTAAGATTATAAAATGTTTGAGAAAAAATAATGGAGGTGAATTTTTTTAGAGGAGTTTAACCAATTTTGTAGTGAGCCATGACATTGCAAAAAAATTGATGATTGCTAGGACACCATAACAAAATGGTGTTGTTGAATGCATGAGTTGTACAATCATGGAGCAAACCATATGTATATTGAGCATATTGATTTCAAGAATTTGTTTTGGTTGAGGTTGTGTCATAGAAAAAAGGGTCTCTTGCTTGACATGGGAATAATTCATAATAAGTGGACTTAATGAGGCCTTGATTCAGGTGTTGTGAGGCATTTTATGCATCCACACTAGGTCTTGGACCCTTGAAAACTAAATAAAATTCTTTTAATGACATTTTGTGAAGGTGTTGTGAAGTGTTGTAACATATTTCTACACTCTTCTAGAATCTATTCATTACAATTCATGTAAAAATCACCTTTTCATCACTAATCAAGTCCTATTTTGAAGTGTTGTAAGGTCTTGTAATAAGATTCCACACTTTTCTAGGCTTAATTTCACTATTCACACCTCTCTTATGCTTCATTTGACCCCTTTATGCCCTTATAAGCTTTAATTAAGTGTATTTTTGAATGTAAACCTGAAAAATAACATTAAACATGACTTAATTCTCAACTCCTTTTTTCAGGTCCTAGGTGGGACCCATTCGCCATGGGTGGTGAATGGTTCCCCCTTGACTCCAAATTCAAAATATTTTAACATTCCTTTTGGGTTCTCATTCAAAATCACTTGATGTCAGCCTGTGATGAGGTATTAACAGGTTACTAAGGAAAAAGATTGTATAAATAGGTATTTTCTCCTCACTTTACATCTCTTAATCTCATAACTGATTCACATCATTCATTCATCTATCTTCTCTATCAAGTCAAGCAAGTTAGGGCTTTCACATTGCAAGTCATCAATTTAGCTTCCTAAGACATTCAAGGGTTGAATCTTCCTCCATTGTAGATCAACATCATGGCAAGGTAATCAATTCCATTATTGCATGTTTCATTCCATTCTTTCATCATTTTGGTTTAATTACCTAAAAGGGGTTTGACTAAGGTAAACCCCCATGCCCTAACAATCAACATTTTCTCCTTCTTGCCTTGTGTGTTTATAGATTTAGGTCTCTTGGAAGCTTGGAAATGATTAAATATCAAGTTGCAAGGTTGCTAAAGTCCTCTCTTCATTCAACAAGTCAAACTATTAACAAAAACTCATTTTTAGACTCGTAAATCAAAGTTTCAGAATCAAACACCTGTAGGAAGTCAAAGTGCAGATCGGAAGCTCTGGAATCCAATTTTGAAAATTCAGAAATTCAAAAGTGGAATCATTCCCCTTGGGTGGCGAATGAGTCCCACTTCTACGTCAATTTTGTGTTTTTTGCATTTTCTAACACCCTTTTGAAAGAAACAAATTTTGGCTAAGTTTACCATAACTGGGACTGATTTTCCCAAAATGGTGAATGAGTCACTTCAGGCTTGAAAAACAACATCAACAGTGTTTCAAATGCCATTTCTAGCCTCCATCAAGATTCTAGGTGCATATTCTCAGTTTGATTCATTTATGCTGCAGTTTAGTATTCATTGTTAGGTGATTTTGCATTATACAATGTGTTTGCAAGCAAGTTGTTTTCCTTTAGTTTCCATTCATTATCCAATCAATCTTATTAGTTTCTTGCATTCAAACATTACATCTAGGAATATTGCATCCATATTCTATCTGTGCGAACCCTTTTCCTAGTACCTGCAAAACAACATGAATAAATGAGTTAGACAAGGAATTACAAGCTAAAACAAGGATTCCCCATGAAATCCATTTGAAAACTCAAAATAGGAAAGAAATTGATGAAGAACACAATACAAAAGATAAAACTAGATTTAATCCTAATTAGAGAAGCAAACAATTGATCCCATGGGGGAATTGGTGCCAATTTGATGTGAAAATTGGCCCTTTCCCAATTCCTACGATGAAATCTTGATATGTTGAAGATGATATTGATCCACTTTTGATGAAAGATGAGAACTCCAAGCCAAATCTGCAAAAAGCCTAGCTAAGAATTCAAATGATGGATGAGAATGGCTAAGTATTTTAGCATGGTAACTTTGCAATGTTTGTGGATGATAAAATGAGGAGAGGAGCTCTTCATTTATAGGATTTCAAGATGGATGAATGCCCAAATTTGAGCAATGTGGGACTAACATTCATCCAATGATATGATGCCACTTGTCAAGCTATGAATGGATGATGGTTGTGCAAGATTTGGGGTTTGTGCCAATAAATGCCAATATTTGAAATTCAAATTTGTTGAAATGACATGTAAGAGGGAAGAGAAAATGCAATAAATGCCACTTGGCTCAAGGCAAAGGACATGTAAGAGGTTTAAATGCCTTGTTGGATGTACATGTTGACTTGGAATTTTTGAATTCAAATTGAGAGAATATTCCAAAAGATGCCTTGTGAGGAAAATAGAGATTTAATAAATGAATTAAATCTATTTTCATATGCAACTTGCATTATCTAGAGGATGTGACATGAGATGAGGTTAAATTAATCAAGGGTTAATTAATTTAATAGGAGATTAGATGATGTGACTTATTTGACTTAGATTTATGGATTTATTTAAATCAAATAAGAGAGGAATATGATAAGAGGCCAATTAAATAAGGATTTTGATTTATTTAATTAAAAGGGATAGTGTTAGATTAAATCAAATAAGGTTTTAATTTATTTAATTTAATGGATAGATTCTTAGAGATTTAATCAAATATATTGATTATTTAATTAAATAGGGATAATTAGATCAGATGGATTGATTTAATTAACAAAAGAGATTTTTTTTTTAATTCAAGGGGTAAACGCTTTTGACCGGAGCTATGAACCGGATTACAACCATTCAACAATACCACCCCAATGGGGTTTGAACCTCATTGGCACAAACAACAATGCCACCTTTAAACCATCACACCATGCCAATACCAGAAATTAACAAAAGAGATTGACTTAATTAGAAAAAATGATTTATTTAATTAAGAGAAGAATATTGATGAATTTAATTAGATATGGGAATTTGATTAAATGGCTAGACCGAGGGATGATTTAGGAAGAAACGAAGTTAGTAAGTCTGGATTAGATGCACGATGTCAATCAGTATATTTTCGATGTCTATATTTTTCCCCTCTTTGAAGTAATGCACTCATTGCGTTGGTTCAAAAAATAACTGATCTCGATCAAAGCCAAAAAATTTCAATATTTTAAAACTTTCCCCAATAATGCCCCCTCAAGAGATCAGATGAAAATTTCAATTTTTTTGGGTGATCTTGTGAAAAAGGTAACAAAGTACCCGACAAGTCCGAAGGGGGTCTGGGAGGCTAAAAACGTGTCTAAACGCAATAAAAATGATGAAAAACAAGCCTCAAATGAACGAAAGCAGGTTCGGGGGACCGAAACCTTAGCAGGACAACCCTAGAGGGTAAAAAACCCCTAATTTTTACGCTTAAAAGGGGCCCGAGGGTTCACTTTCAAGTCATTTTCACATACCTCCACTAGAAAACCTTGAGATTCAAGCTCTAACCCTCCCATGATATGGCGCAACGATAGCTTCCTCTACACATTTTTGACCAAGTTTGGACCTACTAGCAGCCACTTGACATCGGTGCCCCGGTATGTGATCCTTACCAAAGTTCTATTTTTTCATTTGACAAATTTATTACATGTTGAAAAGAGAGCTCGCCTCCAGCGGTGCTATTATAGCGCTGCTCGATGTTTAAAGTGCACTGCTAATTTCCTTTTTGTGTCGCAACAACGCTATTTAGCACTATAGCGGTGCAGTTTGGAGTTTAGAAACTTCATCGTTGGGCTCGGGCTCAGCTCGGACTCGGCAAGCCAGTTTGGGAAAAGTGCGCCGTGGTTACACCCTTTTCATGAAAATTGCAACACTGGGGGTAAAGTGCGTCGCGGTGGCACTTTTTGGCTGAATTTAGGGTCCAGTGTCAGAGTTTGAGGAAACTCAAACTATGACGCCATCACAAACTGTGCCGTTGGAAGCGAGCTTGGAGCACTGGGCCAGGATTTTTCCAAAAATTTTAACATGCTGACTTTCCTTGATGCAGGACAGGCCTAGGGAGCTTTATTCTCAGGAGCACTGGTCGTGGGATTTAGCGAGCGTCCTATGGGACTTGAGCTATCGAGACCAGGACCAACTGGGAGCTGTTGGCCTATGGCACATTGCATACATAGCACCCATGTGTACACACCTCAAGATGCTATTAGCATTGGTCGAGAGGTGGCACAATGAGACATCATCTTTTCATCTTTCCACTGGCGAGGTGATCGTCATCCTGAAGGACGTCTAGCGCATTCTTCAACTGCCTATTCATGGCCATTGGGTGATCTACAATATGGAGGAGGGACATGAGCATTGCGTCAGAGTCCTCACTACACGAGATATTATTTACTGCGAGGGTTAGATCGAGTTGAAGCAGTACAGAGTTATAGCACCTCCCTTTCACTGGGCGATTGCAATGATCATTTCAGGTTTGGTTGCCCCAGATAGATGAGGGTAGTATTTCAGTCCTTGTTGGGGATATTGCTGGAAGAGGATGGTCTGGGATAAGCCGATTTAGTTTGCATGGGGATCCGTCCTTCCAACTTCACTCTATAGAGATTTACATAAGTATGTATACATTGATGGTAGAGTGCTGGGATTTGGAGTGACACTCCTTCATGTCTGGGCATGGGAGCACATTTCTATGCTATATCCATAGGTGGTTCCAGTTTTGATGGGGGAAAAGGATGCCCTTGTGGCACTATACAGAGGTGGTGTGTCCTTCACACACACTAGCGAGCATGGGATCCCCTACTGGAGGTGGGTCCTGGATGAGATGCTTGTGTTTACTTGGCATCCATACCTTGGTCGGCCCGGATGGGACGACGATGCTGCTTAGCTCTTCTATAGCCACCAGGATCAATACATGCAGGGGCAGGAGCACACTATGATTGAGAGATACCTACCTGGGTATGTACAATGTCAGTTTGGAGAGCCACAGGATCAACCCGATGATGGTTAGTGGTTGTCTTTGCACATAGCAAGACACAGGTGTCATGGGGGCCTGACATTCCTACCACAGAGGCAGTTGACAACTTCTAGTAGTTGGTAGCCTGACTGTGGGCTTATGATCAGGGCCCAGCAAATCCAAGCACCACACAGGCCTTCAGAGATTGGTTCAGACCTCCCCTACGGTTGACTATTTTAGGTGAGAATCTAGAGGCACAAAGGGTCAGAGGTAGGGGAGAGGACGAGGATTGAGGGTTGAGATTCAGTAGGATCCACCAAGGGTGCCCCCAGTTCTGCCAAGTCACAGGGACATCCATATGTAGGATTAGCAACAGGATCTACTAGTCCCACCACCACGAATCGAGGGTGAGGACCAGCCTCACACGCAACCATGGGTACAGCTAGTAGGGCAGGCAGATGCACAGGATGCCTGGATTTTATAGTTATAGGCATAGGTTCAGGTAGTGATGACCGAGAGGGACCAGGCACAGGCTGAGAGGGAGCAACTTAGAGAAGAGAGGGATCAAGCAATGTAGCAGAGAGAGGCTGCAGAGTTATAGGAAACTACAGAGCTAGGCCACAGGTAGTAGATTGAGAGCATGCCAACCTCCTCATCCTAGGGTACAGTGCCGATGCAATCCTATAGGGATGCTATCTGGGAGATAAATTACTACTGTTGGGCTTACCATGAGACTATACCTAGAGCAGATTGGGTCCCTAAGTACTTAGAGCAGGCTAGCCAGAGACCACTAGAGGGTCACGACAACATGGGTGAGGGTAGCAATCACAAAGATTGAATGTGATCCAGATGATACACACTTTTTGTGCCTTATGGGCTCATTTTTGATAGCACGATGGGAATTTGTACTGATTGATATATATGTACAGTGATCTGATTATTCTTTGTACTATGACAGTTGATGATATGATATATATATGAGCTGATTTTGATGCGATGCAATGTGTTCTATTATTTATGCATGTATGATTTATTTCTATATGCTTTGTAGTGATGTTTTATGGATGCATTTATTTCTAATAATGTTTATGAAATGATGTTGACTAACAAATCTATATTATGCTAACCTATGATATGATGTGCAATGATGTTAACTATATGATGGTTTATTTTATGCCAATGTGATATATGATATGGGTTCTAATCTATAAAATGATATGATCTATGGTATATGCAATAATGTGTGAAATATGCTTATGTATGAGATGATTTATGGATGAATGTGATATGATGCGATGGTCATGATATGATGCTAATAAAATGGTGTTAGTGCATAATGAAATTGAGATGCTTAGAATAACAAATGTTATTATCCTAAATGATGATGTATGTGATGCAGTGATATGTTAATGCAAAGTGATATGTCGATGCGTAATGTTATGCAAGTATGTATGCCTAATGAATTAAATGCTTATATACCTATTGCTTATGATTATGCAGAAATGATTATGGAATGTTTTGTAGATGCTATGTGATGATTTAGATGTTAATATGAATGTTTATGCAATGATCGATGATATGCAATGTAATGGTTGAAATGCAATGACATGGATGCACCTATTTATGAAGTTTGTTTATGGTAAACTACTTATATGATGATAAAAATGCAATGTGTATGTTTCCTATATGATATAATTATGCAATATGCTAATGATTTGTGGATGCAGGATCAATGATGATGATGGTGATGATGATTAACTATCATAGTACCTTGTTAATGTAGTTAATAAGAAAAGAAGTCATTTCAACAAGACGCAAGATGACCTAAATGTAGATGATGACGATGATGATGATGATGATTACTTGCTGAGGAATTGGGATTTTCAAAGGACCACATTTTCTTATGTTTGATAACACATGTGGTACGATGCATCAAGGTATAGAAAACTAGGATGGCGTTGTACCTAGTGTGATGGACTTTGAGTCGACAATCAAATAGGAGTATTCTTATGCACACCGGATATACAAAAACCTTGCTAGGATGCACTTCAGAAGTTTTAGACACCTCAGACAAAAACATGAAAAGGTAAACCTATCCCTATAATAGTCAACAAGTTGCCCTAGACCTCTTCCATACATACCTAACAAAGCAAGTATTCGCCGAGGTTATATTACAAGAACGTCCAACAAGCACAACAGATAAAAGATAACGATCATTGCCCCATTCTTATTTATCTAAATCTGTTGTTTTGGGATATCATCGAGACATTTTTGGAATGAGCACAAAATAAGATAAGTCAAAATATTAAGACCAAGTAAACAAACAAACTGATGCTCTTCAATACCGCTAACTGAAAGAGGATGTGTTTTCTAAGATAATCGAAACTTATTGCCAAAAGATAATGCCCATTGTAGGAAGGATTCATCCTAGGAAATGTTAGTGGATGATGACACACCATTTTGTTTATAAGGGATGATTGATATGGGACAAATTTAGATGATGTTTTATCGATACGAAGAGATGACCAACTTGCTTATGCACTGACTTAGACGTAAGACTTGACATTTTGAGTTTTCACTTTTAATCTGCTAGACTTGTTTCCAATTGTTTTACCAAAGGTTGAGGATGACAATCAGTTTATTATGAGTGGTGCTTATTGTGGGTGCAAGCAAGATGGGATGGATGGATTTTTATTTTTAAAATATTTGGATGTTTTTGATGTTTTGCAATGTTCTGAGGCTGTTTTTGGTATTTTTTGAGATTTTGCAAATGTTTTGATTTTTGATTTTTCAAATGTTTTTGGGATTTTCTGAGATTTTGACTAAGAGACTAACCTAAAGACCTATCCTAGGGGTCTTGAGGGCAGATCGACAGACTAGCCTTGCCTACGTTATACACACAAAGACCACGTAGTTTGACTAACATCTTGACCGATTTATAGATGATGATATACATGATGAGATGTCAGTTTATTATGATGGACTCCTATAGGACTGACCTAAATGTCTCAGGGGATGATCAAAGACCAACCTTGCCTACGTTCAAGCTCAGAGATGATGTAGTTTGACAAGACGACTCTGTTTTTAACTTTTTGAATGACTTTTTTACCTATTTTTGGATTTTTGGATTGAGGACTTTAAGAATGTACACGAATCCGATCTCGATGAGAACATGCCCCCAACATGATGCAATAGATTACCCCGATAAAGGCGGACAAACCAACCTTGAGGATGGGCTGAGTAGTACTAGGAGGGATCATGATATGAAAACAGGACCAAGCTATGGTGCGAACATGAGTGGATGAGTGATGGATGGAGATATGGATGCGATGGATGATGGAAGCGAAATGGATGGATGATGCAAATCAAGCCATAAAGATCCTGGTGGATGGAAAGTGCTTATTTATGCAAGGCGCCTATTTTCCAGGTTTTCACCAAGGTACTTGCCCAAAGTGCCACCGAAGTGGTTTTCACTAGAGGATGATTTTTTTCCTTTACTATTTTCAATCTTTTTTCTAATTTTTTTGGATTTTTTAATTTTTTAATTTTTTTGTTGCCGCTAAGATGCCTGCATGCCAGGTTTTCGCCTAAGTAACCATTTTTTTTAGGACTTTTTATTATTTTTTGGATTTTTGGGTTCTATACCTTGAAAGATTTAGGCATAAATTTTTTTGAGATGGGAGCTATTCATGGGCTCCTATAGAGGTTCCCCTTTGGGTGTTGATAGTTGATATGCCCCCGAATTATAACTTGTTGTGATGATGAAAGGTCCTAACCAATTAGGTTCGAACTTGCCTTTGCTGCTGGGATTTAGGACATTCTTTGATTTTCTTTTAAGACTAGTTCTCTGACTTGGAAAGTCCTGCTTCTTATTTTCTTTTTGTAGCTCCATTTGAGTCTATTCTGATAGGCTTGCAAGTGATTTAAAACATCTATGTGTCTCTCATCTAGTAGCTCCAACTCATTTAATCTTGGCACCCGATAATCCTCATCAGTAATGAGGTTTTGCAATGATATTTTGAGGGATGGGAGCTCAATCTTAATGGTGAGTACGAATTTTGATCCGTAGACCAAGGAGAATGGGGTGGCGCCAGTGGGTGTGCGGATGTTGGTTCGATAAGCCCAGAGGGCAGGATTAAGCTACATATGCCAGTCAGGACCTGCGTCATTGACTATTTTCTTAAAGATTTTGATGATGGTTTTGTTTGTGGCTTCTACTTGGCCATTGCCTTGGGGGTAGTACAGGGTGGAGAAGCGATGCTAGATTTTGAATTTCTCACACAAGTCGTGAACCTCCTAGTTCTTGAATGGTGTCCCATCATTTGAGATAATGGCTTGTGGGACACCATAATGACATATGAGATAGTTCAGGATAAATTTTGAGATCTGCTTCCTAGTGATATGCGTCATGGGTATGGCTTCCACCCACTTTGTGAAGTACTCAGTTGCAGTTATGATTAACTTATGGCCATTAGATGAGGTGGGTGTGATTTTTCCAATGAGATCAAGTCCCCACTATGAAAAAGGGCCATGGTGTGATAATTAGATGAAGCTCTTGAGCTGGAGCATGGATGAGGTCTCCATGTTACTGACATTGTAGACACCTCTTAGCATGATCATGTGCTTCTCTTTCCATTGTGGGCCAATAATACCCCATCCTCAGCAATTTCTTGGCGATGGTCATTCCACTCGAGTGTGAGCCACAGATATTGTTATGAACCTTAGTTAGAGCGGTTAATGCCTCCTTAGTGTTTAAATAGTGTAGCAAGGTACCTTCTATGCTTCTACGATATAAGGTATCACCTAGGATGACAAATCTAGATGCGTTTTTGATAAAGGTTCGTTTTAGGCTCGATGGTAGGTCAACGAGTATGACTCCTATGCAAAGATATGTGTAGATGTCATGGTACCAAGGATCACCAGGACTAATGATTTCACACACATATTCCAATTTTGGTACCTCAAATGTGGGAACGAGAAGCTACTCAACCATAAATTCATATTTTGGTGTGTTATGAGGGATGTCTAATAGAGACCCAATTGTAGCCATGGCGTTAGCTGCTCTGTTGTTGGTTCTTGGAATTTGCTTAAATGTTATGTCAATGAGAGATTCCTTTAGAGTCTCCACCAAGTTCTTGTATGGAGTGAGCTTATCATCCTTAGTCTGATATTCATTATTGACCCGATTTATGATCAACTGAGAGTCCCCATACACCTTGAGAGCTATGATGTTCCATTGCATTACTATTCTGAGGCCTGTAGTCAAAGCCTCATATTTCGCTATGTTGTTGGTGCAAGGAAATGCCAATTTGTATGAATTTGATATGTAATCCCCTTGTGGGGTGATGAAGAAGACACCAACTCCTGATCTATGTTGTGTGTATGAACCATCGAAGTATAGTTTTCAATGGCCAGTTACATTGAGGTTAAAAATGGATTCATCTGGGAATTCTGAGACAAGAGGGTTCTTAGAATAAGTGGGTGCTTCTGCTAGTTGATCTGCAATAACTTGTCCCTTAATGGCTTTCTACTCTACATACTCGATGTCATACTTTGATAATATCATTACCCATTTTCCATTCTGCCTGTGAGCATTGCCTTTGATAGGAGATACTTGAGGGGATCAATTTTTGCAATGATCTTTATCTTGTGTGCCAACATGTAATATCTAAATTTTTGGGATGCAAACACTACAATGAGGCAAGCTTTCTTGATGAATGAGTAATTTAGCTCGTGACCGACCATTGTCTTGTTGATATAGTAGATGGCCCTCTTCGTTCCATTTTCATCATGCTGAGCTAGGAGAGCTCCAAGGGCTGCTACTGTTGCTGACACATATAAGATCAATGGCTTATTTGGGATGGGTGGCATTAAGACTGGCAGTATCAGTAGATATTCCTTGATTTTGTTGAATGCCTATTCACATTTTGTATCCCATTTATACGCTACCCCCTTGTGGAGTAGGTGAGAATATGGATTCTACTCATCTGCGAGTTGTGCTATGAATCATCAAATGGATTGAAGTCTACCTTGGAGACCTCTCAATTGTTTTAATGTCTTTGGTGCTTCCATCTTGAGGATTTCTTTTAATTTTTTCTGGATCCACCTCAATACCCATCATGGAGACTATGTATCCTAGAAATTTACCTGATTGAACGTCGAAGACACACTTCTTGGGATTTAGTTTGACTTTATATTCCTCTAGTCTGTCAAAGTTAGCACTTAGGGTTGCTATATGATCTTGTCTTTTCCTTGACTTAGCTAGAATGTTGTTGACATAGTCTTCGACTATTTTATGAATCATGTCATGGCCCATTGATATGTTGCTCCTGCATGCTTTAGGCCGAATGGCATCATGTTCCAATAGTATGTCCCTCATGGACAAGTGAAAGCTATCTTATGTTGATCTTCTTTTGCTATCATGATCTAGTTGTATCCTGAAAATCTGTCCATGAGTGATAGCATCTCATGTCTTGTTGTCATGTCTACTATCATGTTGATGTAGGGAAGTGGGAAATCATCCTTGGGACATGCTTTGTTCAAATCTCTGAAGTTTGTACAGATTCTGATGGCCCTATCAGGTTTTGAAATGGGTACCAAATTTGACACCCATTCTAGATAATCAATTGGTCGGATAAATCCTACATCTAACAACTTTTTGAGTTCCATTTTGACTAACAGAGCGATTTGAGGATGCATTTTCTGAAGCTTTTTTTTGACTGGCTTTGCTTCTGGGTACATTGCTAAATGATGAACCACAGTCTCTGGATCAAGCCCTAGCATGTCAGCACTCCATGCAAAGTTTATTTGTCTTTCCCTTAGGAATGCTGCTAGGAGTTCTTCCTCTTCTAATAATAGTGATTCTGCATAGAATGTGATATGCGGGGTCTCCTCTATTCCTAGGTTGACTGGATTGCATTTTTTAGCCAAGACTGCCAACTTCTCTTGATGAATAGCTCTTAGAGGAAGATTGAATCCTTCATCCTCAGGCACCTCAGAGAGGTTTTCACCATTGGATACATCCTTTCTTTTTACTATTTTCTTGTTAGAGAGTGCCACAGTGTGGTTTTCACTCAAGGACTTGGATATGATTCTTAGTTTCTCACTTTTGTGACTAAAGGATTCAATCGTTTCCCCATAATAGACATGTGTGTCCAACTCCATTGTAAAGTCTGCTTATGATCCCCATCTAGAATGTTATCTCTCAATCCCATGAATTATGAGAGCACCTCATCATTTTTGAATGTATCGAGAACTGGTGGTCCTCGTTGGTCATAGTTGATCAGTTGGGGGTATACTAAATGGATCTCATGATTTGGATGGTCTATTTCAAAGGAGAGGGTGCTAATCATACATAGGGTGGTGTCCTCAAATAACCTAGGTAGATTGGATATGGTATCCTCATCATCACTACTAATATAGGGCTCAGTGATAAAATTATGTGTGTCTCTACCTGTGACTATTGGTGAGTGTACTTGTACTAGTATTGGCTGAGGAGAAACATTATCCATTCTAATTGGAGGACTTCGGCCATGTATGGTTATGCTCAGAGGGGTACATCCAAGACCAATATTTTTTATGGGTAGCGTCTCTGGCATGATAGGTATTATGAGCCCATTGTCATTTTGTCCCAGTCTTTTATTTCTATCGTAGCCCATTGCAAGCATCATTTGTAGGCCCTTGCTTCTTTCATCCATTGGTAAATTAGCTACCGGTCTTTCATCTTGATACAACATGTGAGATGGATCTACTTCAATAACCTCATGACCAAGGTATCCCCATCTTGTGAATTCGAGATAGTTTTTAGGATAGGTTTGTGATGTGGAAGCTTGGTTTTCTTGTGGGCGTCCTCATGATCTAGGAGATTGTGGTAACTCTCCTATCACAAAATCATTGTTAGGGAATTTGTAGCTTCCACAACCATCCTCCTGGATGATGAGCTTGATATCAGAGATGGTGGGTATTGTGGGTGTCTCTATCACAGAAGTGAATGCAAGAGTGGCAGGGTCGATGTATGGTGTGGATAGGCCCTCATCATTCTTTGGCACTTGGGGGATTTTGTAATACTTTACCTCTAGATTTTTGCAATATGAAAATGGTTCAGGATCTCCATGGATAGTGACCTCTTCTCCATTATGTGTAAATTTCACACATTGGTGGAAGGTTGATGCTACAACTTTCATCGCATGGATCCATGGGCATCCTAGAAGGATATTATATGGCAAGTCGAGGTCCAAGACCTGATAGGTGGTTTCCATGAGCATTGGCCCTACTTGAATAGGGAGTTTAATCATGCCTTGAGACAATCTTTCTTGGTCGTCATATGCTCTTATCGTGATACCCTTACCTTTGTTGATGGAATCTTCTAATATTTTCAACTACTTGATGAGGCTGAGAGAATAGATGTTCAAACCTACATCTCCATCTACCAGGACCCTTTTGATTTTTCTCTTGTTTACAATGGCTTCCAAGTGAAGTGCATGGTTGTGAGATGGTTGGGTGGGGAAATCTTGGTTAGAGAATGTAAGGAGATTAGGCGTTAAGATATTTCCAACCATAGCTTGGAATTGGTCTGCATCGAGATCTGCGGGGATAGTGGATGAGGCTAATGCTTCCTTGAGAATATTTTTATGCGCTGATGAGATTTTTAACAACTCCATGATGGAGATGTGTGCTAGTGTTCTCTTGAGTTGTTCCACAACATTGTAGCTATGCAGAATGACTCTAGATGAAGGGATTCTATTAGGTTGGGATGATCTTACAATGGTGACTTTGTTGCCTCTTGTGGTGACTCCATAATCTTCAGTGTGGGCGCCCTTGATGGTGGTTACCATGAAATCTTCATTTAGGGAGGAAACAATTGTTCATACACATGATTTACACTGTCCTTCCCTTTATCATTTTTATTCCCTTTGTTGCCATGATTTGGCATTGGATTAGTGTAGATTTTTAAATCTTGATTTCCGGTAGGTGGTTCCACATTTATAATTTTCTTGTGAATGAGATCTTGGATGATATTTTTGAGTCTCATGCAGTTGTTTGTGGTAAGACCTTTGATTTTATGAAATTCGCAAAGTTGATTTTCATTATACCAAGGGGATTTGACGTTAAGTTCCTGGTAATTCTCAAATGTAGGAGGCTTGATGAGTTTTTCATCAATCAACTTTTTCATTATGTCTTCCAATGGTTCCCCCAAGATAGCGTACTTTTTTTTGGGATAATTTTTTTGTTGGGGTGGTCCTCTTTGATCATTGAGGCTATTGATGGATGGATTGTTGTTGGGTTGGTATGTTGTGTGATGAGTTTTTTGGCATTGATTTTGGATTTGTGGTGTGGGTGTGTTTTGGTGAGGACCACTAATGACCACCTTGGCATTGACAACACCATCATTAGTGATGTTCTTGTTTCTTTCCCATGCGCGAGGTTTATCGTTGTAATTTGATGATGGGTGGTTGTTTGCTGTTCATGATATGATGTTGATTTCGTGGGTTGAGTCACAAGGGCTCTTTCGATGCTGAGTGCCTTGGAGATCAATTGCTCATATGTGGTGATACCATGAACTTTGAGATGAAATGCTAAGTGAATTTCAAGGTTGGCGATGATGGTGCAAACTTCTTGTTCTTTTGGCATGCTTCACTTACTCTGATTGGCCTTGGATAGCCATAGTTGAAGGAATGAAGCAAAAGATTCATTCTTTCCTTGTTTTAGAGCGTATAGTTCTTCGAGACTGACATCCATTGCAATGTTACTTGTGTAGTTCCTAATGAATGCATCCCTGATTTCTTGGAATGTTCTAATGCTTGAAGGTAAGCGAGAGAACCATTCTATAGCGGGACCTACCAAGCTTCAAGGAAATAGTCGTATCAGATAAGTATCATCATATGCAACTTCCATGCAATGAACCTGGAATTCCCTGATGTGATCTTCAGGGTTTCCCATCCCTCGATATTTGTCAAATTTGGGGATTTCAAATCCCTTGAGGAATGGTTTCATTTCTAAGCTCCTATTAAATGGATAGGGACACAAGTTGCTTGGTGTTTTGGTTGTTCACCCTGATTGAAGGTCGAGCACTTGTTGCAAGAGCAACTTGAGTTGTGTTTTCACATCACTTTGCAGATCAGGGGGTGGGATGAAAGTGTTTTAAGGTGTTTGAATCATGGGTTGGATGGGTGGATTGTTGGTCAGTGCATTGTTCGATGGTATTGGTATGTTCTGGAGAGAAAAGTAGGCTTGCTGATATGCTTGCACTTGCACTGCTTGTGCTTGTGCTTGTTGTGCTTGATATTGAGCTTGCACTTGGGCTTGGGCTTGGGATTGCAATGCTTGCACTTGTGCGGTTTGTTGCTGCAATAATATTTGTGCTTGAGTGACCCTTTGTGTTTGCAATGCTTGCATGGCTTGGGCAACTTGTTGTTGCTGCTGTTGCAATAATGCTTGGGCTTGTTGTGCTTGTTGTGCTTGTAATGTGGCTTGTGCAGCTTGAGCAGCTTGTGCAACTTGAGTGGCTTGTTGCATGGCTTTTTGTTTTTGAACTTGTTGGTATCCTCTTTGAAAAGAAGCTTGCAATGTTGCGTTGTATTGGCTTGATATCAACATTGGTGGTGGTGGAGGTGGTGGTGGATTTGGAATGGTGGTAGATGATATTGTGTTGATGTTTTGGGTGTTGGATAGTGGTATTGATGTGATTGGTCCTTGAGAAACCATGATTTGTGATGTTAGGGGTGTGTTTGATGATGTTGCTATTGCTTGTGCATTTATCATTTGTTGTTGCGATATCAATGATAAATTTTGTTTGTTTGGTGCAATGCTTTGATTGATGGTTGGGATATAGGTTTGATTGATACTTGGTAGGGGAGGAAGCCCTAAACCAAGGAGTGGTGCAGATGATAATGGAAATGGTGGAAGAGGTGGAAAGGTGAGGGGAGTGAGTTGTTGTGAACGTATCTCCCTCTTCTTGTGAATTTGTGAGAAGAGGAATTTGAGGAGTTACGTGAAAGAATGATGATGATGGATCATGATGGAATGTGAGAGGAACATTTTTGTGTAATGGGTTTTCGGATATGTTTTGTTCCAATGTGGTGTTTGCATCCAAGTTTTGATAATTAACAAGGGGATGTGATTGAAGAGCATTGAGAAATGTGTTTCCCTTGTTGACATTGGGTTGGGTTGGAGCAAACGATGTTGTGATTTGTGAAATTTTTTGCGTGATGTTTTGAGATGGAGGTGTAGATGAAATGGGGATGGTGGATGAGATAGGTGGAAAGGATGTCTCCACTATAATACTTACATCAAAATCCAAAGGCAACTTGGCCTCTTGTTTTCCTAGTTCAAGCATGTATAATGAAGGGTTGAGTCTCATCATGATGTTGATGATTTTATGATTCTCTAGATTTTGAAGCATTTTTGTCATTTCCTTGTGGGACATTCGAAAAGTAAGGTCCTCTCCTTGGTTTTCTTCTTGCAGATTTTGTGATGATGAGAGGGTCAATGGATTACTTGATTTAGATAGATTCATTTCTATGTTCGTTTGGCTAAGATCGCTTGAAGTGAGTGTTTCTTTGTTGGCTTCCATACTCTTCTTGTATTGAGATCTTGTTTGAACCATAAAACAAGGATCAATCTTCAAGAATATGGGAGATGAATCTCTTGATTCTTTGGATCGATCGTTATTTTATGTCCCAAAGTGAAATTTTTTAGGATTCCTTGAGGATCAAAGGTGATGATATGATGATGATGTTAGGGATGGATGATATGGATGTTCTTGGATTTTGATAAATCTTGAATGAGACACTAGGCTTTTAGGACTTGTGGATTTTGATTTTGATTTTAGATTTTGAGATTTTGAGATTTTGTCCTTGATTTTTGATTTTGATTTTGATTTGGATGTTTGAACAAAAAGACCCTAAGATGTTTTGATGATGATCTAAGGGATAGCTTTGTTCAAAGGATGATAATTTGAATATGTGTGAGGAGAAGGATGCATCTAGCCACACCTATTCAAACAAGATGATCATTTTCACTAAGCATATGAAGAAGGATTCATCTACATACACTAAGCTAGACAAGATGATTTTGATAACTTTGACTAAGTATATGCAAAATGATGCATCTACACATACCTAACCAAAGGTGTTTTAATAGATGTTTTCAAGGATTTTGGTCTCAATGATATTGATGATTTTGATTTTGCCACAAAGGCTAGTATCAAGGATGATTTCAAGATTTTTCCAAAAGGTGATGATGAGATGGATTTGTTTTGATGTTTTGGAGGGTGGATGAAAAAGATTTTGATGTGTTTTTATCCTAAGATGAACCTAAAAAGATACACTTTGTTTGCTTAGACCTAGGTATTGAAGAGCATGCAAATGATTCCTAATGACCTTTGTAATCAAGAAATGGTTTCATTTGAATGTTCATTTTTGGATTTCCAATCAATGATTTGTGCTTTGGGATTTGGAGTCTTCAACACATATGAAAGTTCATTTGGCTTAGCTTTGCTTAATGTCTTATTTTTACCAAAAACACTATCTTCAATTAGGTTTTCAAACTAAGATGTCCAATGTCTTAATTTCCTCAAACCCCACAAGATATGTTATATGGAAATTTAATGAACTTAGGGCAAGGGTTTCCTATTGTTTACTTAAGAAGACAAATTGAGATATAATCCAATGCTTAGAAACCTCTAAGGACATGAATCCCAAGAGAAAGCAATAACATATGGATCGAGTGAATTATATTTGTCCTCAAAAGGGTTTGAAATTTGGATGATGTTAAGTGTTTTTTTTTAGATGTTTTCGATCAAGCAATGCATTTTGTAACCCAAGAATAAGTACAATCATATGGATGTGTAAGACAATATTTGTTGGGTTCCCACTTGGACAAGTCCAACTGCACTTATCTCTAGTGAATGGTTAGATGCTTGACCCCACTAGCTCCCCTCCACGACACTCACTTATACGGGGCAGCCAAGCATCAACACCCATGAAACTCCCATGGCATGCTTTCCATTTCTACTAGAAGACTGTAAAAGTGTGGGGTGGCTTCATAACAACCATTCTTGCACCAACAAATAGATAAAAGAATTTTGGCAAATTCTAGCACATGGGTTTTAGTAAGGACTTTCCGTTCGTGGAGATTGACCCATACGACAAGAGTCCCCTTTCAAATCCATCTTGTCAGAATCAACCACGTGATATTGGCGTTTCGTCCAATATCCACATTTATATCCCAGTTGGAAATACTCTTGGATTTAGAGTGTTATCGGTTGAGTCGTTCCCTTGGGTGAGTACTTTTTCCCCAAGGCAAACCCTCTAGGATAAACAATAGTGAATGAAGAACAATATTTGTAACTCGATCAATCCTTGTTGGCAACAAGGAGAGAGAATGTACACAACAAAGCCCCCACTCACACTTGCACAATATGTTGTTCAATTTTAAGCCCAAATCGAAGTGTGGAGGTGATTGCTTTATCTTAACCCAAAGTCATGAAAAAATCCTTTTGATTCTCAAGATCGCTATAAAGCGCGAGAGAAGTGCATACATCCTTTTTCAATGCCTTTAGTCTAAGTAAGCCCTCACAAAAACAAAGCTACACTTGTTCTTTTTAGATCCATAAAGAAATATGTGAGTTCATTTTAGAGCACCAAATCACAAGTGAAAGACATTTGTTGAATTTGTTAATCCCATAAACAAAATCTAGTAAGTTGTTGATCTTAAGATTCTTTTTAATCCTTTTGCAAGAAATAAACAAAAATAAATCTTTTTAAACCCAAATGAAAGCTAGTGTTCTAAGGATGAAAAATATGACAAATTCCTAGAGAAGTGTTAAAAAAACACTTAAGTGTTAAAAAACACTTTGATAGGGAAAAGTATCATCACCATGCTCCTTCCTTTGTTTTTTGATTTCCAACCTACAAAAAAGAAAAATAGTCAGATTCTAGAAAAAACAAAGAAATTAAAAACCAGAAAATAGAAGGTAAAGAAATCATAAATTAAAAGCATGTGCTAATTTTTTTTTTTTCCCTTTTACTGTCTCCCAGCATCGCAACTCGTGAAGGTGTCGCTATTTTTTTCTTCTAGCATCGCTCTCACAGCGCCACTGATTGGTAAGCAGTGATCTGTGTCAGGACAAAGAGCTCGATTGCGTCACAATTTTTCCTAGCATTGGAGTTTGTATCTAGCATCGCTATTTAATATTTTTTGAAAACTTTTGCAGATCGGCGAGTCTAGCAACAGAGTTAAAAATTTGAAATTTTTTGGCGAGATGAGTCCAGCGGCACAGTTTATGTTCACGTGGTGCTATATAGCGACGCTGACAAGTTCATGGTGCCAAAAATAGTGACACTGACGAGCTCGCGTTGGAATTTCCTGTGCCAAGAAAATGTGGAAATTTCAAGAAATTGTTAGAAATAATGATGTCAAGCCCTCCCTCTAGCACCAAATGTACGAACCCTTTTCCTAGTACCTGCAAAAAAATATGAATAAATGAGTTAGAAAAGGAATTACAAGCTAAAACAGGGATTCCCCATGAAATCCATTTGCAAACTCAAAATAGGAAAGAAATTGATGAAGAACACAATACAAAAGATAAAACTAGATTTAATCCTAATTAGAGAAGCAAACACTTGATCCCATGGCGGAATTGGTGCCAATTTGATGTGAAAATTGGCCCTTTCCCAATTCCTATGATGAAATCTTTATATGTTGAAGATGATATTGATCCACTTTTGATGAAAGATGAGAACTCCAAGCCAAATTCACAAAAATCCTAGTTAAGAATTCAAATGATGGATGAGAATGGCTAAGTATTTTAGCATGGTAACTTTGCAATGTTTGTGGATGATAAAATGAGGAGAGGAGCTCTTCATTTATAGGATTTCAAGATGGATGAATGTCCAAATTTGAACAATGTGGGACTAACATTCATCCAATGATATGATGCCACTTGTCAAGCTATGAATGAATGATGGTTATACAATATTTGGGGTTTGTGCCAATAGATGCCAATATTTGAAATTCAAATTTGTTGAAATGACATGTAAGAGGGAAGGGAAAATGCAATAAATGCCACTTGGCTCAAGGCAAAGGACATGTAAGAGGTATTAAATGCCTTGTTGGATGTACATGTTGACTTGGAATTTTTGAATTCAAATTGAGGGAATATTCTAAAAGATGCCTTGTGAGGAAAATAGAGATTTAATAAATGAATTAATTCTATTTTCATGTGCAACTTGCATTATCTAGAGGATGTGACATGAGATGAGGTTAAATTAATCAAGGGTTAATTAATTTAATAGGAGATTAGATGATGTTACTTATTTGACTTAGATTTATGGATTTATTTAAATCAAATAAGAGTGGAATATGATAAGAGGCTAATTAAGTAAGGATTTTGATTTATTTAATTAAAAGGGATGGTGTTAGATTAAATCAAATAAGGTTTTAATTTATTTAATTTAATGGATAGACTTTAGAGATTTAATCAAATATGTTGATTAATTAATTAAATAGGGATAATTAGATTAGATGGATTGATTTAATTAACAAAAGAGATTGACTTAATTAGACAAAATGATTTATTTAATTA
>VDFB02373365.1:110370256-110395901 GCA_007258455.2 Sequoia sempervirens | reverse complement strand
GTGGGAGAGGGTGGGAGAGAGTGGGAGAGAGTGGGAGAGAGTGGGATAGAGTGAAAGTGTGGCTACATAGGGTTTCTATACATAGTATTTGTAGGAGAATGGTATCTCTATTTTGAATTATTCTAAACTTTGTTTCTATGTAGTAGTTTTTAAATTCATTTTGTTGTTATACTCTGTATATCATCACAAAATGGCATTAACTAACTTAGATATATCTGTTGAAAAGGAAATTTTGTATAATGTGTGAAAACTTAACATCATCTTGTTTTTCATGCTTCAAAATGTTCAATTCTTTTTTTGTTACATCATCACATTTAGGGAAATTTTTATCACATCTTCCACAATACCACTAACCATTTTCACTAGTGTTTACCTTCTTTTTGCAGTGCCTATCTCCAATTTTCAAGGGGCATGTCGTATAACAAAAAATTTCTACCTTAATGAAAGAAAATGTAGCTTTTATCACTATCCAATAAGGTTTACCAGAGTTGGCAAGGTCTTGATCCTATATTTGTGAGATACTAGGGTTAGGAACAAATAGGGTTAGGGTTGGGGTTCAATTACGGCTAGAGTTTAATTAGGGTTAGATTTCAATCCCGGGGCTAGAGTTTAATTAGGGTTAGGAGTTCCAATTAGGGTTAGGGTTAAGGTTATGGTTTGGGCTAAATCAGGGGTTAAAGGTTGAATGGGATAAGTGTTCACTTAGAGGTTATTGTTAGAGCTTAAGATTGAGCTTAAGATTACTTATATAGTATTTTGGATAATAGAAACAATTTTGATTGATTTAATATTTTCTAAATTCATTATTGAATTTAAATCTTATAATTTATTCTCTAAATTCATTATAGAAACAATGTATGAGAATTTATTCTATTGATTTTGAGGGTGAAAGTGTGGCTACATATATAGGGTTTCTATACATAGTATTTGTAGGAGAATGGTATATCTATTTTGAATTATTCTAAACATTGTTTCTATGTAGTAGTTTTTAAATTCATTTTGTTGTTATACTCTATAATTGGTAGTTTATATATTGAACTTTCTCTATACATGATATTTAGCAAGATTGGGGACATTAATAGAACCTTCACTTATTTTTTTAGAAAGACTAAGAAATGTATGAAAATTTAACATGAAAACCATGAAAATAAAAGTGAAAATAAAAATTTAGCATAGTAAAAATGGCCAATCATGTGCCAAAAATGAAAAGAACCATTTGTTGTTACTCTAATATTTCAACCACATACTAAATTACCAAGTGCATTTTATAAATGTATCATGCAATTGGAGCCCTGGAAATTGGAATCCAATGTAGATGATTCTCATCAAGAATTAGACGGCTTTGAGGATTGGAAAGGACCCAAGCTCTTTGCCCAGGTTTTTCAATGAAGATTTAATTAGCACTAATAGGAACAATAAGAAAATAGATATAGAAGGAAAATAAGATTCAACTATTGGTCCAATTTTGTTCAATATATAAATTGTATTTTAAATCATTATGTATTTTTTTTATAACAACAAAATAGATTTTTGGTGTTTAGCTATTAAGGTCCATATAATATTTCTCCATGTTCCATCCACTACCCATAACCCCTAAACTAAACCATTAACCCTTAACCCATAAACCCCAAACCTTGGCCCTCTATCTCTGCTCAAGTCTCTCCCTCCCACCCCCTCTCCCTCTCTGCAGATTCTCTCTTTCAAGTCTCTCCCTCATACCCCTTCTCCCTCTCTTAGGTCTTTCTCTCACTGCCTCACTCCCTCTAAGTGGGTCTTTCTCTCCCCCACTCCCTCCCTCTCTCATCTCTCTCAGCTATCTTCCTACCCCCTCTCCCTCTCTTAGATCTCTCCCTCACTCACTCCTCCCTCTATCTCCTATCCCTCACCGCCGCCTTAAACCCTTAAATTGAACTAAAATAAGCCTAATTGAACCCTAAGCTGTGGCAGACTTGAGTTCTAATCCCATAGCACTAATTGAATGCCAGCCCTTAACCCTAAGGTGAATTTCAGACCGGCTCTAGGTGAACCCTTGTAGTTGGGGGTTAAATTAGGGTTCAATTAGCATTCTAGTTAAACCCCAATTGTAAGATTAACCAAAATAAGCCTAAATAAACCCTAACTATAACTTGAACTTGACCCTAATCATAACACTAATTCAAACCATAGAAGTATGACATACCATAAAAATTCAAGTTTAACCAACACTCTTTCAACATCCAGTTTGCTTTTAGTCATCAACATTAAGATAGAACTTTTGACACCATTAAGAGAGATAAATGTTCCGACCAAATTTGTATTACATCGACTACAATAGTGGTGTACCATGTGAAAACTCTAGGTGTTAATAGTAGTAATATCTAACCCCTTTTATAGATTATGCCATTCACCTAACAATATTTTTAGATTATGACATTCTCAATGGAGATTAGGCAATCTATTGATAGATGTAATCAAGGATACTTATAAGCATGATATAATGATTTTACTCCAAATGAGAACAATGGCATGGGTACATTAGTTCACATCATCATTTGTGACATGCTCATCTAGGACTACATCGAAAACAAATTCATGCTTCTCTACATATGCTATCAAGTCCATCTAAAGGAAAAAAATTGTTTTAGTCATAATACAACATTGTGGTCTCTAAGCTCAATGCTACTATAATTGCTTTCAAAATCTAGGGAAAACTAAGTTGCTCAAATTCACTATGTTATCCAATAGATATAAATTTTTGAAACTATTTAAGGATGATCATGCTTGAGTTGTCAAAAGATAATATTTTGATAAGATTATAATATTACATGATGTTATAGATTAAGAAACGTAATTGTACTTGTTGTGTAGCCAAAATTTTTGAGGATGAGGTAGTTTATTTTTTATAGTTTAGAATGAACACGTGTGGATGAAAGGAATTGAGAGGAATGGAAAGAGTTTGTTTAGGTAAACATAGTTACAAACAATTTGCACAGTTTGTCAGGTTTTCCTAATTGATAAGTAGGTATCTACTTGAATATTAACTTATAAGGTTGAAAGGAATTGAGATGAATATGCATAGCTAGTTATGCTTTCCTACTTAACAAGTAGAGGAATCAATTAAAAAAATATATAAAACAAATATTTCTTAAAAATCTATATTTGACTGAAATATTAAAATGCATATATTTAATTTTTATGTTCTTTGAAAATTAAAATTTGTTTTGAAGATAGTTTTTTTCTAAAATAATTTTATGTGGCTCAAACCCATATTCTTATGAAAAGATCTTGAAGGAAATTATGTTTTTCTTATAAAAAAAAAAATCTAATAATTAAAATAATTTTTCTTTATATTATTTCTTCTAAATTATTTTACTCAATCAATTTATTTACAATTTTTAAAATCATATACATTTCATTACTTCAATAAATTAAAGTTTAATATTTTATGATAATATTTTTATTCAAATATTAATATAAAAAAGGGAATCATGTCAATTTTAATTTATATAGTTATAAATATATATTACTAATTAATACATATATAAATATAATAATTATATATATATATATATATATATATTAATTCAATATAAATATTTAAAAATATATTTACAGTGTGCATAAATCCATGGCGAGGTCAATGGCCTTGTTACTTTAAAAAAAAAATTTAAAAATAATTTTATTATTAATTAATATTTATTTTTTTTAAAAAAAATTATAATATAATATAAAATATATATATTTGTCTTTACAAATATTTAAATTTAGACTATTTATTTAATTAATATAATAAATTTATTTATTTCCTTATTAATTATTAAGTAGTTAACATTTTTTATTTCAAAAACTAACATATAGTAATTAATATAAGTTGTAAATAGAAGGCGAATTATTTCTAAAACAAATATGATAGAATTTGTGATTGATTTAAATGATTAATTTATTAATATTAATTTAAATTTGATTTAAAAAGTAATTACTGTTAATTTTAAAGTTGATTTTAAAATAATAAATATTTTTATAAAAGTAATTAGTATTTATTCTAAATAATTATTGTAGTCTTATTTCATTGATTTTGCAAAATGTATCTTAGTAATTAGAGTTAGTTCAAATTTTAAAGCAATTGAAAATTTGTTAGTTTAAATATATGTTTAATAAGTGTTGTTTTAAAATTAATTTATGACAAGAGGTGATTAGTATTTATTTTAGGTATAATATAAAATAATTTACAAGGTATTCATTTATTTTTAAATAATAATTAATTAATTTATATTAAAAAGTAATTTTTTTGAGTAATGGGTATTAATATTTTGAAAGAATTAACTCAATTAAATTTATGCTACAAATCAATTTAGTATTAAAGGTAATTAAAAATAGTTGAATTTTGATGTTATATTGATAAATTAGTTAGTATTTGTTATTCAAAGTTTAAATTTTATTAATTATTATTATTATTTTAATAATGCAAGAGAAATAGTAAATAAATGTTACCCAATGTGAGAATTATTAATTAGTAAAGTAATTTAATGAAAAGTAATTTATTTTTATAGTGTAATTTAATAAAAAGTAATTTATTGTTATAGTGTAATTTAATTTTTAAAATAGTTAGTATGGTTTACCTCATTGAATTATTGGAAATAAACAACCTAAGTTTAAAAAAATTCGTAAAAATTAGTTAAGATTCTGAAATGGAAGTAATGGAAGTAATGGAAGCACATTAATCTATATCGGGTGAAATTTGTCTACCAATTAAATTGAAGAGAATTGAATTTTGAAATATGTTTTGTTATATAATTGGCATGTATACATTGATAATAGATAAAAACAAATCAAATAGAAAAAATGTTTTAGCTCTCATTGGTTAAAAAGATAATTATTAATAACTAGTTAAGATTTGGTGGTGCCTATAGTTCCCTTTGATTATGGTCTTTGTGGCAAAAAATCCTTGAAAAGTTGCGATAAAAAGTTTATGCTTCCCGAAAATCCGCCCTTATCACTCAAAGTTTTGTAGCCAATAAAATTGAGGAAAATTAATTTTTGAAATTTGAAAAGTTAAAAATCTTGCATATTTACTTTAACTATATACAAATATTTGTCAAGCAGAAAAAAAAGTTGAGTTCTCATTTTATTAAAATCAAAGTTATTAATAACTTGTTGGGAAAAGGGGGTAAGCCTATAGTTCCCTTGGCGGGAACTAAAAATAAATGTGTTTTCAATGTTTATTTGCTCGATTTTAAAAGATATTATAATAATATTTGCAATCACTAATGATTAATTTTTTCTTGATGGTTAAAATAGATTGGTAAGTAAATTTATAATTGATTTTCCTTGATAAGTAAATCAATATTTCCTTAAGTTATCTATAATTCTTATTTAATTTTTTCTTAATTATATTAAATTGTTAAAACAATTTAAAGTTGCTTATAAATAATTTTATGTGTTTTATAATTAACTTGATATTGTGTATAAAGGTTTAAGTTATGAATGTTATAACAAAAAAATTGTTTTTGATATTTCTAATATATTTTTAATGCATCTTTATATTTATAAACAAACATCTAAAATAAAAATGTGATTGTAAAAAAATACAACTTAATGAGTGAACATACATTTAAATTTAAAAGTGAAATTATAAAACAAATTGTAGATTTATTTTATTTTTCTTCTATAAATATAATTTTTAGTTCCTTTGAGGGAACTATAGGCACCACCAAAATTTAACTAGTTATTAATAACTCCCACTTTAACCAATGAAAACTTAAATATTTTTTCTATTTGAATTTTTTCAATCTATTATCAATGTATAGATGCGAATTATATAACAAAATATATTTCAAAAATCAATTCTCTTGAATCTAATTGGTACACAATTTTCACCCGATATAAGCGATTTTCCCGCTTCCATTACTTCTATTAACGATTATTATGGAATGGTGGGTAATCCTACATAATAACAAATCATACTTAATATTTATCTATTAATCTTATCACTTGTATAATCCTACATTGTAACAACTCATACTTAGTATTCATCTATTAATCTTATATATATTGTAACAAATCATACTTCATATTAATTTAAAATATTTTTAAATTAAATAGTTAAATTATATTGATATTAATATTTTTAATTTTTAAGATCATAGTTTAATCAACAAATTTATATTTAAATTTTAGTCTTTTTTTAATAACTTCCTTAATTTTTAGATGTTATGGCCAATCTTATCATTCAACCTATTCATTAAATTTATACTTATATTTTATATTTTGAAATATTTATTTTATATATAATTTAGATTTTTTTTTACATTCTTTTAGATTAGTGTTATAAATTGACTATTCTTTTCATTGTTTTAATTAAAAAGAGTTAAATTTTTAATAAATAATATTTTTAAAATAATAATGTCTACATTCTCAATACATAAAAAATGTGCTAATATAATAATTAGGTTTTTCAATTTTACCAAGTAAAGGTATATATTTTTAGTTTCTATAAGATGCAGTTTGACTGGATGACTTTCTAATTTTACAAAGTAAGACTTTTTATACAATGGTAATTATTTTTATTCTTTTAATTATATTTTGATATTTTTAAATTAATTAGAATTTGAGCTATTATGCTATACTATAATATTTATTTATTTTATTAGGAATTTTAATAGTCACTATTTAATAAGTGAAAAAATGTGTTGCTATAAGTAGAATGTTTTCCATTTTTTTAAGTGTGAATAATTGATGTGATCTTTACCTTTCTTTTAATATAAACAAACTCATCATTATAATAATTAGGTTTTCCAATTTTACAAAGTAAGAATTTTTATTTATTTATTTATTTATTTTTTACATAGCATTTGACTACTGATATAATTTAATTTTAAATGGTTTTGTTTAGAAATAGCAGACACCTCAACCAACAAAACAACTAAACAACTAAAAGGAGAAACACAAGCATAAACAAAGAGAGTGAAATATAGATGGGCAACAGCCTAGCACAAACAAAGCACAGAAGAAAAATACAAACCACAACAAAAATTGTTAGTCTTACCATTCAACCTATAATTTATAAATTTCTAGCCCCCCAAAAATTGTTGCTATAGATAGTATATATTTTTATTTGTTAAATATTTTTATCTCTTAGTTTTTGTTTTCCCTACATACCATTTGACTAGCAATATAAATGCTTTAACTTAGTGTACACATCATTTTATTGAAATATATTTTATTAAAATTTTATGTTGGTTTCATTCTTAGTTTTGATATTTCCAAAAGAATAATTGTTTAAAACATCCACTATAATAATTAAGTTTAAAAATTCTCAACTCTTTTAATTTTTTATTATCTTATATTTTAATTATTAATATAAATAATTTTAATTTTAATAATTTTCTTCTTGAATCAATCTTTTATTATGATTTTTAATTTATTCAATCTTTAATACTTGCCTTTTGTGATTAATCAAAATAAAAAAAATATTATCTCTCCTATATTTTTTTGTATCAATGAATTATGGTTAATGTAAGCATGCAAGATCAAAATAATAAAAAATAGGGAAAATAGAAATCTAAGTTTAAACTCTAAAAAACAAATTACCACATTTTAATTAGATTTTTATATTTTAAAATAAATTAAAATTTATGTTATATATTTTAATATTTATGTTTTTATTTGAAATTTAAATAGTAACTTTATGAAAAAATAGTGTTATAAGTAGCATATTGTTTTATTTTTTATAATTTTGAATAACATATTTTCTCTTAATTTTTTGTCTCCTATGTTACCAATATAAAATCATTTAACTTGCTTGTCTATTTTTTATATTTTCCATTCTATTAAATTCAAATAAATAAAATAATCTATTAACAAATTCAAATAAATAATATATTTTTTTAATATATTATATTATTAATTTAACAACATATTATAATATATACACTATATAATACATATGTAACATATATAATATCTAATATATAATTTTAACATCATTATAATATTATAATATATATACAATATATATGTAACATATATACCATCTAAAATATAATTTAATATATTACAACTAAAGTTATAACAACAAATACAATCCTTAACTTAATTATTTGTTCTTCTTACACAAAAGTCCCACCTCATCAATAATTTTATTTTTAACTTCTTAAAACATAACTATTTAATAAATTTTTGGCAGGAACTTCGCTGCCCTGCAACTCTTGTTTTATTTGTCGTCCGCCTAGTAATGCCTACTTCTCCTTTTAATGAATATTTTATTTTGCAAGGGTTGATTTAGTGCTGCGGTTGATCTATTTCCTACAGATATCAATGGTGCCCGCCATCCTGTGATCAGGAATTCAAGGATCATGAAATCATGGGTGGGTGCCACGTGTCCTATCCGGGGGAGCTCAAGGGTTGATTTAGTGCTGTCGTTGATCTATTTCCTGCAGATATCAACAGTGCCCGCCATACCGTGATCAGGAATTCAAGGATCACGAAATCATAGGTGGGAGCCACGTGTCCTATCTGGGGGAGCTCAAGGGTTGATTTAATGCTACCTTTGATCTATTTCCTACATATATCAATAGTGCCCGCCATCCTGTGATCAGAAATTCAAGCATTGCAAAATCACGGGTGGGCACCACGTGTCCTATCTAGGGGATCAAATTTGAGCTATCACTGACCAACTACCATTTGATCTAAGCTATTATCCGCCATCCCACGATGGTGCTTGGGTTGATTGCGAAATCACAGGAAGGCGCCCCGTGTCTCATTCGATGAAGCCTAAAGAGTAAAAGAAACACTAGCCAGCTTTAAATGTATTAAGGGGTGGATTACTAAAGTGTTCTTGAGATGCACATGTTCTAAATCTATGGATATGTTATAATCTCACTGGAAAAGCTGCTCGAAGGTTAATGACATGGTTGGCGACTATGTTAAAGGAATGAGATCAACGACACCCGCTATCCCGCGATCAACAATTACAGGGATCACGATATCATGGGTGGGTGCCACATGCCCTTCATAAATGATGAAATCTGTGTGACCATTGATGAGCTATCTCTTCAAGATTGACGGTGTCCGCCATCCCGTGATTAGGAATTTTGGGATCGCGATGTCGTGGGTGCCTTCTACGTGTCTCATCCAATAAAGCCTAAGGAGTGAAGAAAGTGTTCGCTAGTTTTAAATGTATTATGGATCGGATTACTAATGCGCTTGTAAGATGCATGTTTTATTTCAACCAAGATGTTATGATTTTAAGGGAAAAGCTGCTTGACAGTTAAAGGAAAGGATGGCGACCATTTTTGAAGGAGCAGGCTTTATGGTAAAAAGATCGATGGTGTCCGCCATCCCGTGATGATAAATCAAAGGATTGTGATATCGCGGGCAACCATCACGTGGCATTCCTTCACAGCGTATGACATAGTGGGCCCTTTTATTGCCGTGTTGGCAATTATGTTAGCCTGTTTTGAAGATGGTCATTGATGATTTGATCAAACTGAAGGATCAACGACTCAAATTTAAATATGTATAAAATTATGGTTGGAGCCATTTGTGCAACCCTCGAGTGAGTTTTAATGGTAGATGAGACATCTACTGGCAGAATTTGATCGACATAAAATCAATTTACTCGTCTCATTTGTATCACAAAGCATCCAAGTATTTTGTGGAAACAGTTTCAGAGCCAAAGGTGAAATTGCAAGTAGCTACTGCTAGAAATTGGAGTTTGTGCAAAAAAATCTATGAGTTAATTTTATCTGTTTCCTAGTCATTCTGCACCTAAATTTGGGAAAGGGGGGTCTACTATGCTTGTCACTAAGTTCATTAAAATATTTTGTTAGGGCTATTGTTTAATCATAAATTGTGAAGAATTGTGGTATTTTTACTCTGTAATTTTCTATCTCTGCTTAGTCATAGCCACTTCAAGTGTAACATTGTAGTAAGGCCCTAGTTTTTCTAAAATAGCACCAACCAAGCAGCACTCTAGCCACTTTGAGTATTTGAAAAGAAACTTGTACGATGATTTTCCAGTTCAATTTTCATTATCAACAAATGAGAGAAGGAAAGGTTTGGTGTTGATGCAAGGGAAAATCCTAGGGGAGGGTTGGTGTGTAATAATTCCAACATTGTTGATGTTAGGGTTCCACTCACAGGCTTAGAAATGTTCAGATTATGGTATGGATAGAGGATTTTGCTTCATCCTTTTTCAAATGGATGGATGTACGATATGGGAAAGCTGGTTGTTCCAAATGTGTTCCCTGATGTGGACTTACATAGCGCAGTGGCCAAAAGATATGACCCTATCACACGGGTAATTAGAGATAATGATGGAGGGGTTCTATTGGAAATTAATAGAGATGTTATCCAATATACTTTTTATTTGAGTGAGCCAAGTGATGACTTGGTTAATATTAATCTTGAAGAAATGAAGCAGGAGTATACAAAATTGAAATCTCTTTTTAGGATTAAGCTGCTTCCACCTCATCTGGTTAAGGCAGGGGGTTCACAATTTCACATCAGCCCTAGTGACCAGGAACCCTTCATATTGAATTATTTTTCCAAGCCTTTCCTGGCTACTTTCTATTCACTATGTCAGATTTTGGGTTTCAACCCTGGTGCATTAATGCCAATTGCATACATGTTCATGGGGGTGCAAATACAACACCCTAACTTCTCTCTAACATATGACTTTACTTCTTTTTTGGTGGAGAGGATAGATGAAGGACTATTGAAGCTGTAAAATGGTGATACTGGTACTCAATTCTTTGGTATTCCATGTTGATGCATATGTTCTTTTTTAGGAATGTTGATTTCTTTGCTGAGAATATGAACTTAAGACAATTAGTTAATGGAGAAAGATTGCCAGTACAGATATGGGCTGCAGATTTGTCTTGTAAAAGGAAAGCACTAGTTATGTGCAATTTGATAATTATTTTGCTGCAAGATTGAGGGCTAGATTGATGGTAAATTTACCTAGGATCCCTCAAGAGCTGCATGATTTCCTTAGGCCGAAGGAGAAGAAACTAGAATTGAGGGTTTTACATAACTGGGGTGACATTATCCCATATCCAGTCAGCATTGTCCTAAGAATATATGGATTTCAAGGAACCCCTCACATACTTCCATACAATGTGCCACCAAGGCTAGAGTTTGTAGAAGTTATGTGGCAGATGGGTTGTATTCATGAAGATAACCTAACTGGAAAGGGGAAGGGAACATTATTCCTTGATTATATAGTAGTGTCTAACTTTACATTTTCAAAGGGAGTCTGGACACATTTTGATAAATTCTTTTTTTATTACCATTTGAGATTTGGTCCAAGGTGACAACATGATCCTAAAGGTTTCTTTGCTCTTTTTAGACAAAGAATAAAACGTGGCAAATTTGCACATGAGTTCAATTTCCCTGAGGACCTAATCAGGAATGAATTTGATTTAAATAGATAGGAATTGAACAAAGGAGAAAAGTGGATGGCTTATAGTAAGCTACTGGATATTGTGCATGAAATGGATCCGACGTATGATCCATTGATGGAATTCACTCCATACCAGAAGAGAATTGACTTTTTAATGAAGAATTTCAAGGAGATAATGGACACCTTGACAACCAAAAAGATAAATTTAAGGCTAATTCTGGATATGCAAGGACAAAGTGATATGCCAATTGAAACAAGGCTACTATGTCAGCCTACAAAAAGGCAGTCCATCTATAGGAGGAAAAGGGATACTGGCAGTGATGAGGAAGAAGTAGACAAAAAAGGGAAGAAAATAATGAAGGAGCCTTCATGACTAAGCCCAAAATTCAAAGTAACTAGAGCTGTCAAAATCATTGAATTAAAATCTTCACCACAACGCAGTCCCCTATCACCACCACCTGAGCCAAGCCCTAAGAGGCAAAGAACTGATCACCTACCTGAGGATCTCATAGATGAAATTATTGTTACTGATCAAGACATCCAGGTTGGTATGCTATCTCCTCCTAGGTCAACTAAATTGGTTCTATATGATTTGGATATGAAGGGTAAGAGTGTGCAGGATGCAAGAATGGAGGCTTGCAAGGAGTTCTTAGATCACAATGCATTTGTAAAGACTCATGTATTATTGCAATTGGCACGAAGGATGAAATTTGAGGAATATCAAAATAAATGCAAGGAGAGAAGATAACTAAGGCCTGATAAGTCAAATTAGGAGAATGATGAAGAAGTGAAAGTTGAACTAATGGAAGAGTTCAAAAATATCACTCCTAAAGAAGGAAGACAACTAGTGAATCAAGCTGGTGTTTTGATTTTGCCTGAATGGGACATCGTAGATGTAGTGGCTTTCAGTGTCATTATGAAGTCCAAGAATCCTTTTCAGGATTCTGAAGAAGTTAAGGCAGCATTACAAAACTCTACCTTCAGTGAAGAATATGAGACTTTTGCAATTTGGGCATTGGCTCCACACAGAAGAAATCCAGACATTGCTAATATTAATCCAAATTTCAAAGGAGGATTAATAATAAAGAGGGCTTCAAATACTACCACAACTGAAGACACTAGTTTAACTGTGAATGTGGCCAAGTTGGCCCAAAATACTGTTGAAAGGGAGGAGGCTGAAAGAAAGAGCCTAATGGAGAAGTATAACATTTTAATTGAAGAATATAAGTCTCAGAATCTATCTCCATCTCCAAATATTTCTACACGAGTCTCTCATTTCAAAATCTTGCTCTTACCTCCTCTAGAATAAGTTGATGAACAAACAGAGTGCTCTATTGATCCAACAAAGAGGCAGCTCATGCAAGAAATTCATCAATTATAGACATCACTAAGGGTAAAAGAGGAGGGTTTTCTTTCAAAAGAAAAAGAAATTGTTACTCTTGTTTTGGAGCATTTAAATGAAAAGGTGGATAATAAACTGCCCTCTATACATTCTTTGTATTCTTTGCTATTTGAAGCAATAAAAAATATTGATAGGGATCAGGGGATATTGATTCCAATAATTCAAAATTGGATCCTTAGGGCAAATAATCTAGATGTTATGACTAAAGCCTTAAGGTTTGATGCAAATAATAGGCCCCAATCATTGAAGCCTATTTATATATTAGTTAAATCATTGCAAAGTTTTCAGACCTTACCAGATGATCTAAGTAGGAAGATTAGGGAGTTGGTAAAGAACTTCAATGATTGGGGTAACACACTGTTACCTGATATAACTGATGAGCAGGGGGAAATTAGAACACTCCAACAATGGCAGGATCAAACAAGTAAAGTCATCAATAATCAAATTAAAATAATTTGTGATGACTCAGATTATGATTTGTTGGTAAATTGTATGGATAAGATTATTGGTACCAGTTCATTTTTGGAATCTTTTGAAAGAGATGCTAATCGGTGGCGGTAAAGTATTTGCCTTATAGTACAAAGGTAAAAAGGGTGATTGATTTTATTTAATAGTGACGAAGAATACCAAAGGTGGGTGGCTATGTATTTGAATGATGAGTAAAAAGAGTGGGCTACTGACAGGTGGCAAATCAGATGTTGTGGTTATAAATTTTCCAGTTTTGTATGGATGACTTTCTTAGCGTGCATTTCGTGTGGTTTTTTGTTATTGCATCAACCTTCATCGACATGATGAATGAGAATATGCTCCAACATGATTGTTGTTGTAACAATTTGAATAGAATATTTTTTCAAGGTGGTGGCTATTGTAACAAATTTTGGAATATCATAGATGCTCCAATTGACTGGTGACAGGTGTACTTTTTGGCCCGGTGCTTGTTTTCTCCTTCATTTTCTATAAGAAGGATTTCAAGGCCAGAAGTACGGGTTAGCAAGTTAGATAACTTTTGTCAAGTCTAGGTGAAGTTGCAGAGCGAATTGTAAAGTCCGATGGTTTTAGAGAAATGCAATTTAGGTTTTGAGTCATTATGTAACAGGTTTTGAGTTCATAGAGATTTAATGTTGTATAAAAGTACTAGCATTTGAGTTGAAATGAAAATTCGAGCTCATGTCTCCATTGTACATGTATTATCTAAACTTTGAGATAAAATAACTAAGGGTTGTTTTATCCATCTCACTATTGTGGTGTATGATTCTATTTTAGCTTTAATTCAAGGAATTAATCAAAATTCTTGAATGGGATTATAGGTGGATATGTGTTGTATAAGGATTTGATAAGTAGTCTTGGGTTAGAATGCACACTGATGAAATTGTAACGCAATATTGTCAAGGATCTTATATGTGATGTATTAAATTTGTTATAAACCTCTAGATGCTTATGAATTTAACTCCTGCAATGGATATATGACACTGATCTAAGTTGTAATTATTCATGTAGTTCAGTATTTGTTTGTCTTTGCCTAGAGCTTGCTACAAATTACAAATCATTGACTATCTTATACAATGGATTGTGTTTAGTTATCTCACGCTCCAGATAGTTGATATTGTCTATGAACAGCGAATTCTAGTTGATATTATCTTATCATGTTGAGCTATTAAGTGAGATCATCTGCTATTGTTAATGTTGTTTATAATAATGGTGCAGAGGTTGTAAACACATTAAGGGATCACCCTCCTAGGTCTTACAGAGCCCAAAGTGTACAAGGATTTTAAAGTCCTTGTCAGTTGGTCCAAGTCCTTCGAGCTGTCTTCGATTGGAATTGGAAATTTTATAGGTATATTAGAAGACAAACCTGGTTACATTGTAAAAAGAACCAACATACACGTCAACCATTGAACAACCACCTCTACAACTGACTTTTTAATCTTTTATGATCACATGAAACATAGAACACACTAATTTCGAGGTTGTTAACATCACTATTGAAATATTTTAATTTTTTGACCTTTCAAACATTAAAAAGTACATCATTAAATTAATCATGTAATGGCATAAAAATTAAAAACATCATGAATTAATTATGTAACCACATAAGTCAAATATAATTCTATCAAGAAATTAATATCAAATAGATAATATAATGAAGTAACTTATACATTTCAATGTCATTGATCTTCTTCTTCATCGAACTCTTTGTCTGTATCATCCGATGTAGATTCGACATTGTAAGGATTGGTCATATCATCATCATCGTCATCAATATCAGTTTCGATAATGTCATCATCCCACCTGAGGATGTCATCTTCATGAACATTAACTCCCACATCATCATCATCTAGTTCCTCCTCTTTGACATCTTCGTCAGGGACATCATCAAATAACCATTAATCCTGATCATTATCTACATCATCTTCTAGTTCTTCGGTATCTTCTTCCACCGCATTATACTTTATCGGCCTTCCTCTTGGATCATGTCTAACAAAAAATGACCAACCTGGTTTACCTAGAACCTCTAAGTAAAATACCTGCACACATTGGCTTGGAAGAACATAGGGCTCATTTCTAGCTCACTCAATCAACCTTGTATTAACCATGGTAAATCCATTATCATGTTCAATAACAGTTCTCTCAAGATCATTTTCATTCAATCGTAGCCTATACCATAGGATAACAAACAAAATTAATCTAAAGGACTTAAATTCACACTCAAGTATATCATCCAAAATCCCATAGTATCAATTTTTTGAGACTTTTGGATGTATGTCGCTTCTAGATGAAACATTAGTCACCTGAAAGACTGTAGTTATACCATAATCACAAGTTTTCTTCATGTCATCCAACATTTTGATTCAAAATTTACAACCATTGCACCACATAGCCTTGTGGTGTTTCACCTGCAATATGTCAAACATGTAAAAATTATTGCAATATCGTCAGTTGATAAACATATTTATTCTTGGCCAAATGTATGCAAAGAAAACAATCTCAAGATATGTATACATCAATATACTTGAAAATAATTAAATAATATGGGTGATTAATATATTTATACATACTTGTTTATCTCTTAAACCATATGCTAAATCAATTTCCCTTTGTGTAACATTGGAGTCTCCATTATGATGAGATTCTTTAACCATTGAAGCCACACCTTCCCATGTTAATGTGCGACCAGATTGTTGACATCGTTCAATCCATACTGTCATCCAATCAAGATTGTTGGTGACATACAAATGTACTACATCCCACTCTTGACCAACTATACCAAAATAAATTGAAATTCACAAACGATGTATAATTAGTTAAATACCACAGTACACGACCTTAATTTATAATTGATGTATATTGAAGATTAAAAATTAAATAAGTACAATATACATAAAAACCATATGTAAAATGCATTCCAATTAATCTCCATGACCATCTTATAATTACCTCTCACTTTCCTCAATCTACCTTTCCCCAACAGGTACTCCCCTTTGAATTTGTTAATGGAGTTGGGATCCCAAATGCGATCTAAATGGATCTTTGTTGCAAACTTAGGAAGATATTCACTAATGTACACCATGGTCTGGTATACCATATATCCCTCCACCATAGAACCCTTAGGATGTTCTCTTTGTCTAAACAAATCTTTCAAAAATTTCAAGTGCCTCTCAACCATCCACATTGACCTTATGTGTACAAGTCCACACAATTCAATCTCCTCAACTTGGTGTATGAGGTAGTGTTCTTGTGCATTGAAAAATGTTGAAGGTAGACACTTTTAGGTAGACACTTTTTCATTTCACGCATTAGATGAGGAATTTTTCTCTTCCAATAATTTATATCTTCTTTATAGATTTTTTTAGATGATAGCCATCTACAAGTGATTTAAGGTGCAAATATATTAACGATATTTAACAAAAATATACAATATATTACATAACAAGTAAAACAAATGGAAATTATAAGATGTATATAGCGAATTGAACAAATCTCGCTACTTACCTCATGTATTTTCCAAGATCATATATAACTTGCTTCACATTGTTGTCAAAGTTGTCTGGGAGAGATAGAGGTAGAACATACTGCAACAATTATAAAATGATCTTTTCATTATTTTTTCCAAAGTAGTAAACACAATGCAGCACGAAAGTACATGTGCATTATACAAGTGTATATAATATGCAAAATAATTATCTTAATGAAGGTATGCCAATCATGCATTTTTCATCCTTGACCAAAATTCACCTTTCTTTGTTATTATATTGTTTATGTTAAGCAAATCTTGTGGGAAATCAATTTTTTTGTATGACTTCTTTTATAGCATTGCTTTGCTGCTCTGTTAATAACCAAGGAAGGGCACTTATATTAATTTGGTCTCCATCACTATTCAATTGAATGACATTTTTCATTGCATGATTGGCTTCCTGAGTGTCACTACAAATTTTGACAATTTTTTCTTTGTCATGCCTTCCATCCAATATTTTCGATAACATTTCTATTATATTCTTTCTGATATGCATTGTATCAAACAAATGCACAATTTGTAGCTTCTCATAGTAAGGCAACCTACTAAATTGTCTAGGATAACTTTTCAGTCCTTGTGGAAGCTGGCCATTAATGCCTTGACGACCTTCATGAAGCATATAAGTTAAACAAATTAACAATGACAATCATTGTCAATTACAACATGAGTAAACACATCACAATATAAAAATTTAAATTCAACACTTATCATATATGATAGATAAATAATTTGATCCGATGTATAACCTTGACGATTAATTCTATTATATTCCAACTTTCATAGGTGAGGTGACATTCTTTGTTGTTTTGATGTAGTCTCCTCTTTCCCATTGAAAAGATGTTTGTCAGTGGTTTGATACTTATGATTTCTATGGAGGAAGTTCCTATACTCATCAGACACCTGCTTTCCTATACTTGTTGAACGACGAGATTTCATCTTTGGACCACAAATTGGACATGCAAATTTTCCCTTTGTTTGAAGACCTGCAAGATGATATATAATTCGATTAAATATGTCCATTTTTATAATTATATATAATGAATAAATTATTTTAAAAACATTCATGATATCTACTTCATCAAATTAAATATTTTTAAAGTGTAGTCGAATGTTATAACATACCACAAAAAATGTGTTAGCCCTGGGGCATCATGAATTGTCCATATAAGCATTGCATGGAATTGAAATTGTCTTTGTCCTATTGGTCTGGAGACGTCATACATAGTGACGCCATTCCATAACTTTAGTAACTCGTCGATAAGAGGCTCGATATATACATTCATATCTTTCACCTGGTACTTACCTAGTTGAATGAACATAAACATTACATAATTATTATAGCCATTTCTTTGCCAATATATATAGAATTAATGTACATGACTATTGAATGAAAAAATATAAGTCATTATGCAACAAATAAGACAAATGAGATGCTACTACGTTAAATAAAATTGATGTAAACAAATACCTGGAACAATCATTGACAACATTATGTGCTCCCTATTTATTGACATCCATGGAGGAATGTTATTGTTGATAACAAAAATAGGCCACACTGAGTAAATAGATCTCAGCTCTCCAAATGGATTGACACTGTCCGCTCCCAATGAAAGCCTGAGATCACGAGGTTATTCTTTAAAGTGTGGCCATTTTTCCTCCATGTCTCTAAATGTAGAACCATTTGCAAGCATTCGAAGAATGTCATCTCCACTTCTATTCCATGCATGGTAATCCATCAATTGCGCTAAGCTTTCGCACCTAAATAATTGTTGCATACGTGGAATAATGGGAATATAATAAAGAACCTTGTGAGGCACCTTTTTTGTTACTTGATCTGTTTGATATCTACTGATATGACATTTCGGGTATTTTGTTGCGAATTCCTATTGTTTATGATATATAATATGATCATTGGAACATGCATCTATTGATTGATACTCCATTCTAATATCTTTCATAATGGCATATAAATCTTGGTATGAACGAGGTAAAATATTTGATGGTGGTAACAAAAATTCACCAATCAATATACAAAAAAAAAAAAAAAATTCATATAAAGAATATTAATGGTACATATTTCATCCTTTATTTACTAGTGATGAGCTAACAACAATTAAAATAGATGAAAAAAGATGATATTTATGACATACCTTAACCTCCATGAGATTGCTATGTTTGATAAAACATTCATAACCTTAAATGTCAACAACAACAATACAGCAGAGAGAAGAGTTGTTTTAGATCATTCATAAAAGGGCTCGTATGCCTTGTCAAGTACAAATAAATCATGAACATCATCAAAGTCATCTTGATCATCATGATCAGCTCTGCCACTAAATGTGGCATGGATCAATTTATTCGTACCATCATCTTCAACTATGTTTTCTGGCATATGATCATCTTCTTCCATAGGATCATTAACTTCATCTTCGATATTCACAGCTCCATGTTCATCCACTTGCAAAACCACATTCTCCAAGTTGTGATAATCCATATCATCTACCCTAGGGTGCCCCACCTTTATAATAATGATAGACACAAATAAACCATGATCATGATCAAGTGATTATATATATATATATAATTATAAAACAATATAGACATTTACAAATTCAATCAATATAAACACATATAATGAACAACTTACCAATGGATGATAATCATGCCCCCCTTCAACGTGACCATGCTGCTTACAATGTTTCTCAGCTGTTGTGATTAAAAGTTGTCTCATCTTTAAGCCCTTGCAATTATTGCAAGGAAAATAACATTTCCCATCACCCTTTCTTTTCAATCTAGCCCACAATCTATCAAGTGTCTCTCCATTTTGTTCTGGACTAATATTATCTTACATGATTTTTCTTTGCCAAGCTTGACTATTTAGATCTTCAAAAAATATCAAACTCACACTCCAATAATTTTTATTCATAGACAGGTAACATAGTCTAATAATTTCAATATTTTACACCAAAAAAATTTGGCATGCAACCAACCCTGCAAAAGAGAAGATAGTCTGAAGCTAATAACCCCAAAAAACACTTTACAATGCTAATTCCAAAACTTATTAAATTCTAATTTTACTATGATTTCCAACCATTAAGACTCCTAAAATCATAATATTGAACTTGATCACAAAATTCCTACAACAATGGAAGTAGCGAGCTAGTAAGAGCAAGTGACCAATTCCTAAGGAGCAACGAGTCAAAATCATCATTGCTAATGTCAATATGGATTTATCCTTTTAGTTAAAGATGTAATGTGTCACTTCTTATGATGAGCTTATCCCTAGGGCCCTTAACATTGAGAAAGCCCTAATAAAAAACAACAGAAGCATTGGTAAGAGCATGATTAGGGTACAAACCCTAGGCCTTCGTAGAAACATAAACAATAACTATATCGGATTAGTGGGGTTGCAATACCAGAAAGATTGAGACATTGTAGGTAATAACAAAATCTTGCAATCTAAAGATTGTAGCCAATAACAAGCAGACTATGTAGCTTACTGACATTTGTGAATGCAATCTACGGTAAGAAGAATGATAGTCACTTGAGATGTGACAGTCAAAAACAAGCTAAGCAGTGACAAGATAATAAAGCTCAAACCTCGCATAGTAGGTGGAGATTTTGACGTTAAAAGCCTTTACCTCTTTGGTTTAATTTTAAGGGTTTTTCAAATGCTTTTTATGTTAGGACAAGGAAAATAATCGTGGAATGATCAAGTCTAAATGAAGCAATAGTGGTAATCATAGGTTCAATGTTTCTTCTTAGCCATTAATATTGTATAATGGAGGTAGTGATCGTGATGTTTGAGCAAGGTTGTTTTGAGAGATCTCACCAGAGATGGAAAATAGTGAAATGAATATCTTGTGGATCAGGAAGTAGTGTCAATAAGGTTGAAGGATTCTAAGAACTACAATACCATGAAAAAACAATGAGTCCCCTGTAGTAAGTAGGTAGTCTATAGGGCATAGTTTGATTTTATAGAAGGATGCTCATGAAAGGAATTTTCAAGTGATAGTGAGTGAGCTGTTTGAGATTGCAGCTGAGGGTGCAATACCCAGTCTTAAAGGAAGTTAGCAAAGCAGTAAATGTGCAAGAAAATTGAATTGTACACAACAAACAGTTCATAATGTTATCTTCCATAATGCCTTGAGTTTGAAGACAAAAATCTCATTGTATCTTCATGATGAAAGTGGTGACCTTAATGGTCAATCACTGGCAACCATGATTTTAAAACATGCCATTGTGCTTATGGAGGGAACATTTTAAGCAAGGCAGTGAGTGGTGGTTAGGAACAATGGCAAGTATGAAGGAATTGCTTTATATGCATTAGCCTATTATGCGGGGCCTAGCTTAAGACAAAGATTCTTAGAAGAGATTGAAGGTGGATTATGGAACTCAAGGGTTACCATGAAAAGGATTAAAGAAAATATTGAGATCTATTTAAAAGCCAGGGTCATGAAGATATTAAATATGTCACATGCAAAACCCTAGTAGCTAGAGTAATGAATACAGTGCCAAAGAGGATAGTAAAAGTTGAAAAAAATTTAGAGATCTTCAATATCATCTAATTATAGGGAAATACATGATTTATTTATTTATTTTAATTAAAATAAATCATTCTAAACCCTATATAGGATACATTGATACTTCAAATGCCTCTAAAGGAATTTGAGATTATGTAAATATATGTCAAGTATAACATTCATAAAGTTTAGAAAATCTTTATCACTCTCTAGAATAACCCATTAAACATGGGTTGTGCTTGAATGCACTACATAATTGATTTAACACAACCACTCTGCATATCAACCAGAGTTATAGGCTCTTTATTACAGCAAGAGGTAATCACTCTTGGATCATGCTACAATTATATTGTAACTTGTTAAACTTGAGACAATCTGAATGCACCCAATGATGATTGACACCTACATTATACAACCTAAATTAACTACATTATATGATTACCTCCATTTCTATCACAACATAGCCATATTAAACTTGGGTCACACATGAATGCATCCTATATTTGTTATAGCACAACTATGCCACATGACCAATACAGTTATGGATCACATAATTATAGTCACAAGAATCTGTTCCTCCGTTGTGATCTTATGGTGATTCCATACAACAAAATTTGGACATGAAATTTTCAAAACCCTTAACCTCTAAAAATGAAATCTGATGAGATGTTGCTTTAAAATATGATTTTGAAACCTGGAACTACAAATCTGACTTCACAACTGAATTCTACAAAAAGACAATGACTACCCTCAATTTGGTGATATCTTCTTGAATTTTTTCTGATTTTTCCCAAGAAAATCATCCTTAGTTCTCCACAAACTGTCTCAAGTAGAGAAAAACACTACCACAATAAATCAAGCGCAAACTCACTTTTCTTTATGTCGGCCACAATTTGATTTTTTTATTTTTTCATGTTTGTTGAAAATTCAATGAAAATAATAATCGACATTTCGATGAACGTCAAGGATAAACTTTCAAAAAATTGGAAATTACACATTAAATTTTACAAGCACCTGACGAACATTGAATTTTACATATTTCGTTAGACAGTTTCATCATATTTTGCAGTCAAATGTATTAGTGAATATGCCCTTTTAGAGATACCCTTAGGGAAGGAATCTTGACCTTAATAGGAAAGATGACCTCAAAACCGAATACCAAGGAATATGGAGTGGCACCAATGGGAGTGTGGATGCTTGTATGGTAATCCCATAGGGCAGGGTTAAGCTATAAATGTTAATCATGACCAGCATCATTGACAGTCTTTTAAAGAATTCTGAGGATTTTTTTGTTAGATGCCTTAGCTTGGTCGTTACCCTATGGGTAATATGGAGTGGAAAAGTGTTGGATATGGAATTCCTCAAAAAAGGTGATGGAACTCATGGTTTTTAAATGGGTGGCCATTATCCATGATTATGGATTGAGGAATTTCATACCGACAAATGATGTAGTTAAGAATGAACTTAGAAATTTGTATGCCCATAATGTAGGTAATAGGAATGGCTTCAATCCACTTGGTAAAGTATTCAGTTGAAGTAATGATGAATTTATGATTGTTGGAGGATGTGGGATGTATCTTACTGATGAGGTCGAGTCCCCATTAGGAAAAGGGCCATGGTAACATTATTGGATAGAGCTCCTGTACTAGTGCATGTATCAAGTCTCCATGAATCTGGCACTATCAACATTTCTTGATAAAGACATATGAGTCATTTTCCATCATAGTCCAATAATAGCCTAGTCTCATAATCTTCTTAGCTAAGGTGGGATTGCTAGAGTGGGATCCACATATACCCTTATGTACCCCACACAAGGTCATTTGTGCTTCTTCAATATTGAGACATCTCAACAAGGTGTTGTCTAGGGCACGTCTATAAAGGGTGTCTCCAATGATGGTATACTTAGAGGACTTACGGATAAATGTTCTATGTTGGTTGTTCAAGAGGTCAAGGGGTAGAATTTGGGTATGGAGGTAGTCATATATGTCTTTAAACCATGAGGAATTGGGGCCAACAAGTTCACACACCATCTCTGAATCTGGGACGTCAAAGGTAGGGACCAAAAGTTGTTCTACCAAAAACTTGAATTTAGGCATGTTGTTAGGTATGTCCAAGAGTGAACCAATGGTTTCCATGGCGTCTGCTGCCCTATTCTAAATGTGGGGTATTTGATGAAAGATGATGTTTTCAAAATATTGTTTGAAACTATCTACCATCTGCTTGTATGGGGTGAGCTTTTCATCCTTGGTTTCATAGTCATCATTAACTTTTCGAACTACTAGTTGAGAGTCTCCATAAACTTATAGATACTTAATCTTCCATTTGATTTCCATTCATAATCCTATTACAAGAGCCTCATATTCTACTATATTATTGGTGCATGTAAAAGAAATTCTAAATGACTTAGAAACAATTTTTCCTTGTGGTGTGATAAACAATATGCCACCCCCTAAACCATGATTTGTGTGGGACCCATCAAAGTATAACTTCCATATCATTCCTATGTCAAGAGTGAAGATGAATTCATTAGGAAAGTCTAAAACTAAAGGATGATCTTCCTTAATTAGTGTGTTTGCCAGTTGGTCAACAATATTTTTTCCTTTTATAGCTTTTCTTTCTGCATACTGGATATCATATTCACTGAGTATCATTACCCATTTAGCCAGTTGTCCTGTTAATGTTGCTTTACTAAGGAGATACTTCAAAGGATATATCTTTGTGGCCAACATTGTTTGGTGGTTTAACATGTAGTGCCTAAGTTTTTTAGTAGTGAAAACTACTACAAGATAGGCATGTTCTATGGTAATGTAATTTAGCTCATATCCAACCAAAGTGCAATTGATATAATACACTACCCTTTCATGATCCTCATTATCATTTTGTGCCAGTAAGGCTCCTAGCGCTGATGTGGTTGTTGAAATTTAGAGTATCAAAGCTTGTCCATCAGTAGGTGGAATTAACACTAGTGGTGTAAATAGCTAATCCTTGATCTATTGAAAAGCTTCTTGGCATTTACCTGTCCATACAAATGGTACCCCTTTTCTAAGTAGATGTTGGAAGGGATGTATTTTATTTGCTAACTGCACTATGAATCGTCTAATATACTATAGTCTCCCTTGTAGTGTCTGTAGTTCACTTATATTGGCCGGTGGAGGCATGTCCATTATAGCTTTCACTTTTGCTAGGTCCACTTCAATGCCTCATCTAGAAATAATGTATCCTATAATTTTTCTTGATTGCACACCAAATACACATTTTTTTGGATTTAGCCTCATTTTTTATTCTTCTAGTCTTTGAAAAATCTTATCTAGGACTCGTAAGTAATCACTCCTTGTCAATGACTTAGCTATCAGAACATCCACATAGTCTTCCATGAGAGTTTGTATGAGATCATGGAAAATGGTTGTCATGGCACATTGATATGTTGCTCTGGCATTTTTAAGTCCAAAGGGCATGATGTTCCAACAATAAGTTCCCCATGGACAAGTGAAAGTTGTCTTATGTTGGACTTTAGTTGCAATTCTAATTTGATTGTATCTCGAGAAACCATCCATGAGGGATAACATTTCATATCTTGTTGTTAGGTCCATAATCATGTCAATATTTGGTAGAGGAAAGTCATCCTTAGGAAATTCTTTGTTTATATCTTAGAAGTATGTACAAATGCAAATGCCACCAGTTGGTTTTGTCACTGGTACAAGATTGGAAATCCAATCTACATCATCAATTTATTTGATAAAGTCGACATATAATAGTTTCTTTAGTCCAGCTTTGACTAATAAAGCAATTTACGGGTGCATTTTTCTTAAATTTTTCTTCACAGGTTTAGCACCTGGTTGTAATGGAAAATGATGCAATACTAGGTCAGGATCCAATCCACGCATGTCAACATATGACCATGCAAATTTGACCTATCTTTTTGTGAAGAAGTTACAAAATTCACGTTGCTTTGTTTCTATCAAAGATGCTAAAAAATAGATTAGCCGAGGATTATCTTCAATGCCTATGTTGATCTCCACATATTCTTCAACCAACATTGGTGACTTTTCTTGAGAAATGGGGAGAATGTTCAACCCTCCATCTTTGGGTGCCTCAAAGAGGTTTTCACCCTTGGATGTGTCCTTATTTTTTACTTTTTCATCATCCAAAGGTTCCTTTCGGTTTTCACCTAGGGACTCATCATTTTTATTTTTTTCATTATTTTTCTTATTGTTTCTACTTTTGTGACTGGACGGGTGAACAGACTCCCCAAAATGAGCCATATTATCCAAGTATATGGTAAATCCAACCTTAGGGTCACCATTAGGTATTCCTTGTCGTAATCC
>VDFB02373365.1:110343959-110370156 GCA_007258455.2 Sequoia sempervirens | reverse complement strand
TCTATGAACTCAAAACCTATTACATAATGACTCAAAACCTAAATTGTATTTCTCTAAAACCATCAAAATTTACAATTCACTTTGCAACTTCACCTAGACTTGACAAAAGTTATCTAACTTGCTAACCCGTACTTCTGGCCTTGAAATCCTTATAGAAAATGAAGGAGCAAACAAGCACCAGACCAGAAAGTACACCTGTCACTAGTCAATTGGAGCACTTGGTGATATTCCAAAATTTGTTACAATAGCCACCACCTTGAAAAATATTCTTATTCAAAAATTGTTACAACAACAATCATGTTGGAGCATATTCTCATTCATCATGTCAGTGGAGGAAGGTTGATGCAATAACAAAAAACCACTCGAAACCCATGCCAAGAAAGTCATCCATACAAAACTGGAAACGTTGTAACCACAACATCTGATTTGCCACCTATCGGTAGCCCACTCTTTTTACTCATCATCATTCAAATACTTAGCCACCCACCTTTGGTAATCTTTGTCAGTTGGCTAGTCAAAATCAATCACCTCTTTTACCTTTGTACTATAAGGCAAATACTTTACCGCTACCTGATTAGCATCTCTTTCAAAAGATTCCAAAAATGAGCCGGTACCAATAATCTTATCCATACAATTTACCAACAAATCATAATCTAAGTCATCACAATTTTTTTTAATTTGATTATTGATGACTTTACTTGCTTGATCCTACCATTGTTGGAGTGTTCTGATTTCCCCCTACTCATCAGTTATATCAGGTAATAGTGTGCTATCCCAATCATTGAAGTTCTTTACCAACTCCCTAATCTTCCTACTTAGATCATCTGGTAAGGTCTGAAAACTTTGCAATGATTTAACTAATATATAAATAGGCTTCAATGATTGGGGCCTATTATTTGCATCAAACCTTAAGGCTTTAGTCATAACATCTAGATTATTTGCCCTAAGGATCCAATTTTGAATTATTGGAATCAATATCCCCTGATCCCTATCAATATTTTTTATTGCTTCAAATAGCAAAGAATACAAAGAATGTATAGAGGGCAGTTTATTATCCACCTTTTCATTTAAATGCTCCAAAACAAGAGTAACAATTTCTTTTTCTTTTGAAAGAAAACCCTCCTCTTTTACCCTTAGTGATGTCTGTAATTGATCAATTTCCTACATGAGCTGCCTCTTTGTTGGATCAATAGAGCACTCTGTTTGTTCATCGACTTGGTCTAGAGGAGGGGTAAGAGCAAGATTTTGAATGAGAGACCCTGGTGTAGAAATATTTGGAGATGTAGGAGGCATTGACCTTGCTATGGGAGGTGATGTGCTAGTTCGTGGAGCATTGGATGTTTCCCCAGTATGTCTATACTTGAACCTTTCTACTTCAGTTTGCAACTCAACATTCCTCTGTGCATTTTACTATATTCTTCAATTAAAATGTTATACTTCTCCATTAGGCTCTTTCTTTCAGCCTCCTCCCTTTCAACAGTATTTTGGGCCAACTTGGCCACATTCACAGTTAAACTAGTGTCTTCAGTTGTGGTAGTATTTGAAGCCCTCTTTATTATTAATCCTCCTTTGAAATTTGGATTAATATTAGCAATGTCTGGATTTCTTCTGTGTGGAGCCAATGCCCAAATTGCAAAAGTCTCATATTCTTCACTGAAGGTAGAGTTTTGTAATGCTGCCTTAACTTCTTCAGAATCCTGAAAAGGATTCTTGGACTTCATAATGACACTGAAAGCCACTACATCTACGATGTCCCATTCAGGCAAAATCAAAACACCAGCTTGATTCACTAGTTGTCTTCCTTCTTTAGGAGTGATATTTTTGAACTCTTCCATTAGTTCAACTTTCACTTCTTCATCATTCTCCTAATTTGACTTATCAGGCCTTAGTTATCTTCTCTCCTTGCATTTATTTTGATATTCCTCAAATTTCATCCTTCGTGCCAATTGCAATAATACATGAGTCTTTACAAATGCATTGTGATCTAAGAACTCCTTGCAAGCCTCCATTCTTGCATCCTGCACACTCTTACCCTTCATATCCAAATCATATAGAACCAATTTAGTTGACCTAGGAGGAGATAGCATACCAACCTGGATGTCTTGATCAGTAACAATAATTTCATCTATGAGATCCTCAGGTAGGTGATCAGTTCTTTGCCTCTTAGGGCTTGGCTCAGGTGGTGGTGATAGGGGACTGCGTTGTGGTGAAGATTTTAATTCAATGATTTTGACAGCTCTAGTTACTTTGAATTTTGGGCTTAGTCATGAAGGCTCCTTCATTATTTTCTTCCCTTTTTTGTCTACTTCTTCCTCATCACTGCCAGTATCCCTTTTCCTCCTATAGATGGACTGCCTTTTTGTAGGCTGACATAGTAGCCTTGTTTCAATTGGCATATCACTTTGTCCTTGCATATCCAGAATTAGCCTTAAATTTATCTTTTTGGTTGTCAAGGTGTCCATTATCTCCTTGAAATTCTTCATTAAAAAGTCAATTCTCTTGTGGTATGGAGTGAATTCCATCAATGGATCATACGTCGGATCCATTTCATGCACAATATCCAGTAGCTTACTATAAGCTATCCACTTTTCCTTGTTCAATTCCTATCTATTTAAATCAAATTCATTCCTGATTAGGTCCTCAGGGAAATTGAACTCATGTGCAAATTTGCCACGTTTTATTCTTTGTCTAAAAAGAGCAAAGAAACCTTTAGGATCATGTTGTCACCTTGGACCAAATCTCAAATGGTAATAAAAAAAGAATTTATCAAAATGTGTCCAGACTCCCTTTGAAAATGTAAAGTTAGACACTACTATATAATCAAGGAATAATGTTCCCTTCCCCTTTCCAGTTAGGTTATCTTCATGAATACAACCCATCTGCCACATAACTTCTACAAACTCTAGCCTTGGTGGCACATTGTATGGAAGTATGTGAGGGGTTCCTTGAAATCCATATATTCTTAGGACAATGCTGACTGGATATGGGATAATGTCACCCCAGTTATGTAAAACCCTCAATTCTAGTTTCTTCTCCTTCGGCCTAAGGAAATCATGCAGCTCTTGAGGGATCCTAGGTAAATTTACCATCAATCTAGCCCTCAATCTTGCAGCAAAATAATTATCAAATTGCACATAACTAGTGCTTTCCTTTTACAAGACAAATCTGCAGCCCATATCTGTACTGGCAATCTTTCTCCATTAACTAATTGTCTTAAGTTCATATTCTCAGCAAAGAAATCAACATTCCTAAAAAAGAACATATGCATCAACATGGAATACCAAAGAATTGAGTACCAGTATCACCATTTTACAGCTTCAATAGTCCTTCATCTATCCTCTCCACCAAAAAAGAAGTAAAGTCATATGTTAGAGAGAAGTTAGGGTGTTGTATTTGCACCCCCATGAACATGTATGCAATTGGCATTAATGCACCAGGGTTGAAACCCAAAATCTGACATAGTGAATAGAAAGTAGCCAGGAAAGGCTTGGAAAAATAATTCAATATGAAGGGTTCCTGGTCACTAGGGCTGATGTGAAATTGTGAACCCCCTGCCTTAACCAGATGAGGTGGAAGCAGCTTAATCCTAAAAAGAGATTTCAATTTTGTATACTCCTGCTTCATTTCTTCAAGATTAATATTAACCAAGTCATCACTTGGCTCACTCAAATAAAAAGTATATTGGATAACATCTCTATTAATTTCCAATAGAACCCCTCCATCATTATCTCTAATTACCCGTGTGATAGGGTCATATCTTTTGGCCACTGCGCTATGTAAGTCCACATCAGGGAACACATTTGGAACAACCAGCTTTCCCATATCGTACATCCATCCATTTGAAAAAGGATGAAGCAAAATCCTCTATCCATACCATAATCTGAACATTTCTAAGCCTGTGAGTGGAACCCTAACATCAACAATGTTGGAATTATTACACACCAACCCTCCCCTAGGATTTTCCCTTGCATCAACACCAAACCTTTCCTTCTCTCATTTGTTGATAATGAAAATTGAACTGGAAAATCATCGTACAAGTTTCTTTTCAAATACTCAAAGTGGCTAGAGTGCTGCTTGGTTGGTGCTATTTTAGAAAAACTAGGGCCTTACTACAATGTTACACTTGAAGTGGCTATGACTAAGCAGAGATAGAAAATTACAGAGTAAAAATACCACAATTCTTCACAATTTATGATTAAACAATAGCCCTAACAAAATATTTTAATGAACTTAGTGACAAGCATAGTAGACCCCCCTTTCCCAAATTTAGGTGCAGAATGACTAGGAAACAGATAAAATTAACTCATAGATTTTTTTGCACAAACTCCAATTTCTAGCAGTAGCTACTTGCAATTTCACCTTTGGCTCTGAAACTGTTTCCACAAAATACTTGGATGCTTTGTGATACAAATGAGACGAGTAAATTGATTTTATGTCGATCAAATTCTGCCAGTAGATGTCTCATCTACCATTAAAACTCACTCGAGGGTTGCACAAATGGCTCCAACCATAATTTTATACATATTTAAATTTGAGTCGTTGATCCTTCAGTTTGATCAAATCATCAATGACCATCTTCAAAACAGGCTAACATAATTGCCAACACGGCAATAAAAGGGCCCACTATGTCATACGCTGTGAAGGAATGCCACGTGATGGTTGCCCGCGATATCACAATCCTTTGATTTATCATCACGGGATGGCGGACACCATCGATCTTTTTACCATAAAGCCTGCTCCTTCAAAAATGGTCGCCATCCTTTCCTTTAACTGTCAAGCAGCTTTTCCCTTAAAATCATAACATCTTGGTTGAAATAAAACATGCATCTTACAAGCGCATTAGTAATCCGATCCATAATACATTTAAAACTAGCGAACACTTTCTTCACTCCTTAGGCTTTATTGGATGAGACACGTAGAAGGCACCCACGACATCGCGATCCCAAAATTCCTAATCACGGGATGGCGGACACCGTCAATCTTGAAGAGATAGCTCATCAATGGTCACACAGATTTCATCATTTATGAAGGGCATGTGGCACCCACCCATGATATCGTGATCCCTGTAATTGTTGATCGCGGGATAGCGGGTGTCGTTGATCTCATTCCTTTAACATAGTCGCCAACCATGTCATTAACCTTCGAGCAGCTTTTCCAGTGAGATTATAACATATCCATAGATTTAGAACATGTGCATCTCAAGAACACTTTAGTAATCCACCCCTTAATACATTTAAAGCTGGCTAGTGTTTCTTTTACTCTTTAGGCTTCATCGAATGAGACACGGGGCGCCTTCCTGTGATTTCGCAATCAACCCAAGCACCATCGTGGGATGGCGGATAATAGCTTAGATCAAATGGTAGTTGGTCAGTGATAGCTCAAATTTGATCCCCTAGATAGGACACGTGGTGCCCACCCGTGATTTTGCAATGCTTGAATTTCTGATCACAGGATGGCGGGCACTATTGATATATGTAGGAAATAGATCAAAGGTAGCATTAAATCAACCCTTGAGCTCCCCCAGATAGGACACGTGGCTCCCACCTATGATTTCGTGATCCTTGAATTCCTGATCACGGTATGGCGGGCACTGTTGATATCTGCAGGAAATAGATCAACGACAGCACTAAATCAACCCTTGAGCTCCCCCGGATAGGACACGTGGCACCCACCCATGATTTCATGATCCTTGAATTCCTGATCACAGGATGGCGGGCACCATTGATATCTGTAGGAAATAGATCAACCGCAGCACTAAATCAACCCTTGCAAAATAAAATATTCATTAAAAGGAGAAGTAGGCATTACTAGGCGGACGACAAATAAAACAAGAGTTGCAGGGCAGCGAAGTTCCTGCCAAAAATTTATTAAATAGTTATGTTTTAAGAAGTTAAAAATAAAATTATTGATGAGGTGGGACTTTTGTGTAAGAAGAACAAATAATTAAGTTAAGGATTGTATTTGTTGTTATAACTTTAGTTGTAATATATTAAATTATATTTTAGATGGTATATATGTTACATATATATTGTATATATATTATAATATTATAATGATGTTAAAATTATATATTAGATATTATATATGTTACATATGTATTATAGTGTATATATTATAATATGTTGTTAAATTAATAATATAATATATTAAAATATATTATTTATTTGAATTTGTTATTAGATTATTTTATTTATTTGAATTTAATAGAATGGAAAATATAAAAATAGACAAGCTAAGTTAAATGATTTATATTGGTAACATAGGAGACAAAAATTAAGAGAAAATATGTTATTCAAAATTATAAAAAATAAAACAATATGCTACTTATAACACTATTTTTTCATGAAGTTACTATTTAAATTTCAAATAAAAACATAAATATTAAAATATATAACATAAATTTTAATTTATTTTAAAATATAAAAATCTAATTAAAATGTGGTAATTTGTTTTTTAGAGTTTAGACTTAGATTTCTATTTTCCCTATTTTTATTATTTTGATCTTGCATGCTTACATTAACCATAATTCATTGATACAAAAAAATATAGGAGAGATAATATTTTTTATTTTATTAATCAAAAAGGCAAGTATTAAAGATTGAATAAATTAAAATCATAATAAAAAGATTGATTCAAGAAGAAAATTATTAAAATTAAAATTATTTATATTAATAATTAAAGATAATAAAAAAAATTAAAAGAGTTGAGAATTTTTAAACTTAATTATTATAGTGGATGTTTTTAAACAATTATTCTTTTGGAAATATCAAAACTAAGAATGAAACCAACATAAAATTTTAATAAAATATATTTCAATAAAATGATGTGTACACTAAGTTAAAGCATTTATATTGCTAGTCAAATGGTATGTAGGGAAAACAAAAACTAAGAGATAAAAATATTTAACAAATAAAAATATATACTATCTATAGCAACAATTTTTGGGGGGCTAGAAATTTATAAATTATAGGTTGAATGGTAAGACTAACAATTTTTGTTGTGGTTTGTATTTTTCTTCTGTGCTTTGTTTGTGCTAGGCTGTTGCCCATCTATATTTCACTCTCTTTGTTTATGCTTGTGTTTCTCCTTTTAGTTGTTTAGTTGTTTTGTTGGTTGAGGTGTCTGCTATTTCTAAACAAAACCATTTAAAATTAAATTATATCAGTAGTCAAATGCTATGTAAAAAATAAATAAATAAATAAATAAAAATTCTTACTTTGTAAAATTGGAAAACCTAATTATTATAATGATGAGTTTGTTTATATTAAAAGAAAGGTAAAGATCACATCAATTATTCACACTTAAAAAAATGGAAAACATTCTACTTATAGCAACACATTTTTTCACTTATTAAATAGTGACTATTAAAATTCCTAATAAAATAAATAAATATTATAGTATAGCATAATAGCTCAAATTCTAATTAATTTAAAAATATCAAAATATAATTAAAAGAATAAAAATAATTACCATTGTATAAAAAGTCTTACTTTGTAAAATTAGAAAGTCATCCAGTCAAACTGCATCTTATAGAAACTAAAAATATATACCTTTACTTGGTAAAATTGAAAAACCTAATTATTATATTAGCACATTTTTTATGTATTGAGAATGTAGACATTATTATTTTAAAAATATTATTTATTAAAAATTTAACTCTTTTTAATTAAAACAATGAAAAGAATAGTCAATTTATAACACTAATCTAAAAGAATGTAAAAAAAAATCTAAATTATATATAAAATAAATATTTCAAAATATAAAATATAAGTATAAATTTAATGAATAGGTTGAATGATAAGATTGGCCATAACATCTAAAAATTAAGGAAGTTATTAAAAAAAGACTAAAATTTAAATATAAATTTGTTGATTAAACTATGATCTTAAAAATTAAAAATATTAATATCAATATAATTTAACTATTTAATTTAAAAATATTTTAAATTAATATGAAGTATGATTTGTTACAATATATATAAGATTAATAGATGAATACTAAGTATGAGTTGTTACAATGTAGGATTATACAAGTGATAAGATTAATAGATAAATATTAAGTATGATTTGTTATTATGTAGGATTACCCACCATTCCATAATAATCGTTAATAGAAGTAATGGAAGCGGGAAAATCGCTTATATCGGGTGAAAATTGTGTACCAATTAGATTCAAGAGAATTGATTTTTGAAATATATTTTGTTATATAATTCGCATCTATACATTGATAATAGATTGAAAAAATTCAAATAGAAAAAATATTTGGCTTTCATTGGTTAGAGTTATTAATAACTGCTAAATTTTAGGGTACTATAGTTCTCAAAGCACTAAAAAACAGGTTTATAGAAGAAAAATAAAAAATAAATCTACAATTTGTTTTGTAGATAATTTCACTTCTTAATTTAAATGTATGTTCACTCATTAAGTTGTATTTTTTACAATCACATTTTGCTTTAGATGCTTGTTTATAAAAATATAAAGATGCATTAAAAATATATTAGAAATATTGAAAATTTTTTTATATTATAACATTCATAACTTAAACCTTTTATACACAATATCAAGTTAATTATTATAAAACACATAAAATTATTTATACAACTTAATTACCAATTTAATATAATTAAGAAAAAATTAAATAAGAATTATAGATAAATTTTATGAAATATTGATTTTACTTATCAAGGAAAAATCACTATAAATTTACTTTACCAATCTATTTCAACCATCAAGAAAAAATTAATCATTAGTGATTGCAACATTATCGCAATATCTTTTAAACTCACTACAAATAAACATTGAAAAACACATTTATTTTTAGGTTCCCTTTCGAACTATAGGCTTAATTTCTTCCCAACAAGTTATTAATAACTTTGATTTTAATAAATGAGAACTCAACTTTTTTTTTTCTATTGACAAATATTTGTATAGAAGGAAGTAAATATATGCAAGATTTTAACTTTTCAAATTTCAAAAATTAATTTTCCTTTTCCTCAATTTTACATACAAAACTTTGAGATGGATAAGGATTTCTAAAGCATAAACTTTTATCTAACTCTTCATGATTTTTTGCCACAGCTATCCATAATCAAAGGAACACATGCCAATTATATAACAAAACATATTTCAAAATTCAATTCTCTTCAATTTAATTGGTAGACAAATTTCACCCGATATAGATTAATGTGCTTCCATTACTTCCATTACTTCCATTTCAGAATCTTAACTAATTTTTACGAATTTTTTTAAACTTAGGTTGTTTATTTCCAATAATTCAATGAGGTAAACCATACTAACTATTTTGAAAATTAAATTACACTATAACAATAAATTACTTTTTATTAAATTACACTATAAAAATAAATTACTTTTCATTAAATTACTTACTAATTACCCCTCACATTGGGTACGTAACATTTATTTACTATTTTCCTTTGCATTATTAAAATAATAATAATAATTAATAAAATTTTTACTTTGAATAACAAATGCTAACTAATTAATCAATATAACATCGACCAAATATTTTAATTACCTTTAATACTTAAATTGATTTAGGCATAAATTTAATTGAGCTAATTCTTCAAAATATTAATACCACTACTAAAAAACATTTTTAATATATAAACTAATTAATTATTATTTGCACAAATGAATACCTTGTAAATTATTTTATATTATAATTTAAATAAAATTAATACTAATCAATTCTCTTTGTCATAAATTAATTCTAAAACAACTTATTAAACATATTCAAACTAACAAATTTTCAATTGCTTTGAAATTTGAACTAACTCTAATTACTAAGATACGTTTTGCAAAATAAATGAATTAAGACTACAATAATTATTTAGAATAAATAATAATTACTTTTATAAAATATTTATTATTTTTAAAAATCAACTTTAAAATTAACAGTAATTACTTTTAAATCAAATTTAAATTAATATTAATAAATTAATCATTTAAATCAATCACAAATTCTATCATATTTGTTTTAGAAATAATTCGCCTTCTATTTACAACTTATATTAATTACTATATGTTAGTTTTTGAAATAAAAAATGTTAACTACTTAATAATTAATAAGGAAATAAATAAATTTATTATATTAATTAAATAAATAGTCTAAATTTAAATATTTGTAAAGACAAATATATATATTTTATATTATATTATAATTTTTTTTTTTAAATATTAATTAATAATAAAATTAAAATTTTATTAATTTTTTTAAAGTAACAAGGCCATTGGCCTCGCCATGGATTTATGCACACTGTAAATATATATTTTAAATATTTATATTGAATTAATATATATATATATATATATATATAATTATTATATTTATATATGTATTAATTAGTAATATATATATTTATAACTATATAAATTAAAATTGACATGATTCCCTTTTTTATATTAATATTTGAATAAAAATATTATCATAAAATATTAAACTTTAATTTATTGAAGTAATGAAATGTATATGATTTTAAAAATTGTAAATAAATTGATTGAGTAAAATAATTTAGAGGAAATAATATAAAGAAAAATTATTTTAATTATTAGATTGTTTTTTTTATAAGAAAAACATAATTTCCTTCAAGATCTTTTCATAAGAATATGGGTTTGAGCCACATAAAATTATTTTAGAAAAAAAACTATCTTCAAAACAAATTTTAATTTTCAAAGAACATAAAAAATAAATATATGCATTTTAATATTTGAGTCAAATATAGATTTTTAAGAAATATTTGTTTTATATTTTTTTTTAATTGATTCCTCTACTTGTTAAGTAGGAAAGCATAACTAGCTATGCATATTCATCTCAATTCCTTTCACCCTTATAAGTTAATATTCAAGTAGATACCTACTTATCAATTAGGAAAACTTGACAAACTGTGCAGATTGTTTGTAACTATGTTTACCTGAACAAACTCTTTCTATTCCTCTCAATTCCTTTCATCCACACGTGTTCATTCTAAACTATAAAAAATAAACTATCTCATCCTCAAAAAAATTTGGCTACACAACAAGTACAATTATGCTTCTTAATCTATAACATCATGTAATATTATAATCTTATCAAAATATTATCTTTTGATAACTCAAGCATGATCATCCTTAAATTGTTTCAAAAATTTATATCTATTGGATAACATAGTGAATTTGAGCAACTTAGTTTTCCCTAGATTTTGAAAGCAATTATAGTAGCATTGAGCTTAGAGACCATAACATTGTATTATGACTAAAACAATTTTTTTCCTTTAGATGGACTTGACAGCATATGTAGAGAAGCATGAATTTGTTTTCGATGTAGTCCTAGATGAGCATGTCACAAATGATGATGTGAACTAATGTACCCATGCCATTGTTCTCATTTGGAGTAAAATCATTATATCATGCTTATAAGTATCCTTGATTACGTCTATCAATAGATTGCCTAATCTATATTGAGAATGTCATAATCTAAAAATATTGTCAGGTGAATGGCATAATCTATAAAAAGGGGTTAGATATTACTATTATTAACACCTAGAGTTTTCACATGGTACACCACTATTGTAGTCAATGTACTACAAATTTGGTCGGAACATTTATCTCTCTTAATGGTGTCAAAAGTTCTATCTTAATATTGATGACTAAAAGCAAACTGGATGTTGAAAGAGTGTTGGTTAAACTTGAATTTTTATGGTATGTCATACTTCTATGGTTTGAATTAGTGTTATGATTAGGGTCAAGTTCAAGTTATAGTTAGGGTTTATTTAGGCTTATTTTGGTTAATCTTACAATTGGGGTTTAACTAGAATGCTAATTGAACCCTAATTTAACCCTTACAACAAGGTTCAATTAGAGCCTGTGGTTCGAGTTCAATTAGGGTTAGGCTGGCATTCAATTAGTGTTTTTCATGATTAGAATCAAGTCTGCCACAGCTTAGGGTCCACCAGGGCTTATTTTAGTCCACCCCATGGGTTTGGCTGGGCGGTGGAGGATGAGACAGAGGGAGTGAGTGAGTGAGCGGGAGAGAGATTCAAGAGAGGAGAGGGGCAGGATATTGAAGATAGTTGAGTGAGAGATAGAGAGAGGAGGAGTGGGGAGAGAAAGACTCCACGAGGGGGAGTGAGTGAGTGAGAGAAAGACATAAGAGAGGGAGAAGGGGTATGAGGAAGAGACTTGAGAGAGAGACCTGAGAGAGGGAGAGGGGGTAGGAGGGAGAGACTTGAGAGAGAGAGGGTAGAGGGTTTATGGGTTTGGGGTTTAAGGGTTAAGGGTTAATGGTTTAGGGTTTAGGGTTATGGGTAGTGATGGAACTCTCAAAGTTTTGTTCTATGTTCTATTTTATAAAAACAACACATATGGACTAATAGTTGAAGTATAAAATCTATTTCTTGTTATAAAAACAACACATAATGATTTAAAATACAATTTATATTGAACAAAAATGGACCAATAGTTGAATCTTATTTTCCCTCTATCTCTATTTTTCTTATTGTTCCTATTAGTGGTTAATTAAATCTTCATTGAAAACCTACAAAGAGCTTGGGTCCTTCAATCTCAAAGCTTGTCTATCTCTTTGATGAGAATCATCTCACATTGATTCCTGACTTGTGCTCCAATTGCATGATACATTTATAAAATGCACTTCAATTTAGTATGTGGTTGAAATATTAGAGTAACAAAAAATGGTTCTTTTCATTTTTGGCACATGATTGGCCATTTTTATTATGTTAAATTTTTATTCACTTTTATTTTCATGGTTTTCATGTTAAATTTTCATACATTTCTTAGTCTTTTTAAAAAAAAATGAAGGTTCTATTAGTGTCCCCAATCTTGCTAAAAATCATGTATAGAGAGAGTACAATATATAAACTATTAATTATAGAGTATAACAACAAAATGAATTTAAAAACTACTACATAGAAACAATGTTTAGAATAATTCAAAATAGAGATACCATTCTCCTACAAATACTATGTATAGAAACCCTATGTAGCCACACTACCCTCAAAATCAATAATAAATTTCTCATACATTGTTTCTATAATGAATTTAGAGAATAAATTATAAGATTTAAATTCAATAATGAATTTAGAAAAATATTAAATCAATCAAAATTGTTTCTATACATCCAAAAATACTATATAAGTAAATCTTAAGCTCAATCTTAAGCCTAACAATAACCCTAAGGAAATTCTTATCCTAATTCAACCTTTAACCCTGATTTAGCCCAAACCATAACCTTGAACCCAAACCCTAATTGAACCCCAACCCTAATTGCTAAACTCTAGCCCCTCGATTGAAATCTAACCCTAATTAAACTCTAGTCAATTGAACCCCTCAACCCTAACCCTATTTGTTCCTAACCCTAGTATCTCACAAATATAGGATCAAGACCTTGCCAACTCTGGTAAACCTTATTGATAGTGATAAAGCTTACATTTCTTCATTAAGGTAGAAATTTTTGTTATACTTACATGCCCCTTGAAATTGGAGATAGTAATTTGAAAAGAAGGTAAACACTAATGAAAATGGTTAGTGGTATTATGGAAGATGTGATAAAATTTTTCCTAAATGTGATGATGTAACAACAAAAGAATTGAACATTTTGAAGCATGAAAAACAAGATGATGTTAATTTTTCACACATTATACAAAAGGTCATTTTCAACAGATATATCTAAGTTAGTTAATGCCATTTTGTCATGATATACATAGTATAACAACAAAATGAATTTAAAAACTACTACATAGAAACAACGTTTAGAATAATTCAAAATAGAGATACCATTCTCCTACAAATACTATGTATAGAAACCCTATAGCCACACTTTCACTCTATCCCACTCTCCCAATTCCCTCTCCCACTCTCCCACCCTCCCACTCTCTCCCACCTCCCTCTCCCACTCTCCCACCCTCCCACCCTCTCACACTCTCTCCCACTCCATTTTACTCTCTCCCAATCCCTCTTACTTTCTCCCTCCCTATAGAGATACCATTCTCCTACAAATACTATGTATAGAAACTCTATGTAGCCACACTTTCACTTTCTCCCACTATCTCCCACCCTCTCACACTCTCTCCCACTCTCTCCCACTCTCTTCTTTCCTCTCTCCCCCACTCTCTCCCACTCTTTGCCACCCTCTCTCCCACCCTCTCCCACTCTCTACCACCCTCTCCCACTCTCTCCCTTCTACTTTGCCTCCCTCACTTAAGCCCACCCTCCACCTCCTAATTACTCTCGGGTATATATAGAGGAGTAAGAGGGAGATAAAAAGAGAAATAGAGATAGAGATATATAGTAGGAGAGATGGAGAGATGGAGCGAATGGGAGAGAAAGGGGGGAGAGGGAGAGATAGCTCAATAGATAGAGAGGGGAAGAGGGAGGAGTGACATAGATAGTGGGATATATAGAGAGTGACAGGGAGAGATATATCAATCACCCTCCCTATATCTCTATCTATTCATCCTTATCTCTTTATCTCTCTACCCCTCTCTATCTCTTTGTCTCCTTTTCTATTTGTATATTTGTCATTATCTCCCTCTCTCTCTATATTTTCTTCCCTATATATATTTATCTTTGTCTCCTTAAGTGTGCAATGGGTACATTGAAGAAGTCTTAAAGGAGAACTATCATATCTTTAATCAAATGGCATGCTACCTTGAGCATAACTCCCCAAGGACACATACCATCCTTGGATTGTTGACATGAAACAACCAATCAAAAATTAGTTTCTCTCTCTCATATTAATATATATTACTATTATATTAAATATATATTATTAATTATATTTTGTATTATATAAAAATATACTCTATTATTAATTATTAATTATAATAATTTTATACATATTTAATAATTTTGTTAAAGAATATAATATCTAATAAGATAAGTTGAATAATTATATTATTTATTATGTAAAATATAGCTAATATATACTTAACTATATTGTAGAATATTAAAACCTAGCTAAATGGCACCAAAATTTTGAACTTAATTAACATATTGTAAAAGCTAATGAAACCAGGTTGTAACTTGTCAAATTGGAGAAGTGAAAGGTCAATGCCAGCACCAAGGAAGAGTTTGGAGTGGTGAAAACAAGGTCAATGCTAGCGCCGAGGAAGAGTTTAGAGTTAAAACAAGGTCAATACCAGCACCGACGAAGAGTTTGGAGGAGTGAAAAGAAGGTCAATAGCAGCACCGAGGACGAGGTTGAGGGCACTCATGGAAAATTGACGACCAAGGGGCAATGAGTAATGTAAGTTTGGCACCCCCATTCTCTTTAACCTTCAATTTTCATGCCTAGTTTCCAAAGATCTTCTCATACATTGGCACCCCCATTCTCGTAAAATGGTATAAGATAAGACAAAAAAAATAAAATAGCTTATACAAAACATATCCACCTTGCCAACCTATTCAAGCATTTTAATTACCTTGAATTACCTAAAATAAGAATCATACACACCACAGTAGTGAGATGAATGAAACAACCCTTGATCATTTTATTCAAAATTCAGATATGCTTGTACAATGGAGAGACATGAGTTTGAATTAATCATATCAATTCAAATGCCAGTACTGTCATAAAGCATCAAATCCCCATGAATTCAAAACCTACTATAGAATGACTCAAAACCTAAATTGCATTTTCCCTAAAACCATCAGACTTTACAATTTGCTTTGCAAATTCATCTAGACTCGACCAAAAATATCTAACTTGCTAACCCGTACTTCTAGCCTTGAAATACTTCTTATAGAAAAAGGAGCAAACAAGCATCGGGCTAGAAAGCACACATGTCACCAGCCAATTGGACCACCTTATAATCTTCATCAGTTGGCCAATCAAAATTGATCACCTCATTCACCTTGACACTATAAGGTTTGTACTTAACTGCCACTTGATTTGCTTCTCTTTCAAAAGGCTCCAAGAATGAGCTGGTGCTAATGATTTTGTCCATACAGCTCACCAACAAATCATAATCTGAGTTACCCTATTTTTCATGATTTTGTAATCCAAACATGATATAAAGTGGCTCTTACACTTTTTGTGATTACTGTAGCTTGTGTAACAGACCCTGTGGATACTGTTGTAATTGTAGGATGCATGAATAGGGTGTAGGATTCAACAAAACATGTATGGGAGATCTAATTTTATGAATTTTTATCCATGTGCAGGCCTAATGGGTTGTTTCTAAAACACTGAATATAAATGATACACACACACACACACATATATGTATGTATATGTATTTTTAAATGTAAATGTAAATGTAATTACTGGATGCTCTCCTAGAACAATAAATGCAACATATCAATTATTAAAGAAATATATATCTATGTATATAAATGTGTATTTCTAAATGCAAGTGTAAATGCAAATAGCATATGGTTTTGTAGTGTTATAGATATAATATATCCATAAATTAATGTAATTGAAATTCTAAGTCTTCAAAACATATAATATGAAATCAATCATGTTGATGTTTTTTTCCTGTAAACCAGGTTGGTCTTCTAATCTACCTATGGAATTTCTAATTCCAATCAAGGGCAGCTCGAAGGACCTAGACCAACTGACGAGGATTTTAGTAATAACCTCCTACACTTTGGGCTCTGCAAGACCTAGGAGGGTGGTCCCTATAATGTGTTTATGATCTCTACACCAAACTCATAAACAATCATTAACGATTCACAGATAATCCCACAAATAGCTCAAACAAATAGGATACCACTAAAATGAATTGGCCTTTCACTAGCAATATCAACTACTTGGAGCATGAGATGATTACAACATTATTTCGTAACTTATGATAGTCATTTTATTTGCAATTTGGCGGCAAACCCTAAGAAAAGACATATGGACATAGAGTTTCACAAATTCACACAATTTAGATCAGTGCCATATACCATTGGGGAGTCAAATTCACAAACATTCATTACTCAACAACAGATTTAAATACTTAGCATGCATGATCCCTGGTAATATTGCATTAAAATAGTGTCAATTCCTATCCCAACCCAATACTTCTTACTAAATCCCTCTACAAACATACCCATCCATGATTCCATCCAAGCACTTTAATTAATTCTTTGAATTAAAGCCAAAACAGATAACACACACATCAGAGCAATGAGATGAATGTCATAATCCTTGATTATTCTATTCATAATTATGATATGTTTGTATAGAGGAGAGACATGAGCTCGAGATATAACATCATAGCTCAAATGCTAGTGTTGCTTATGAAACATCAAATCTCCATAACTTTAAAACCCATTATAGGATAACCCCAAACCTAAATTGCCTTAACATTCAAAAAGGTTCTTACAATCTACTTTGCAACTATACCTAGAATCGACCTTCAAAATATCTGACTTGCCAACCCTTATTTCCAGCCTTGAAATCCTTCTTATAGAAAATGAAGGAGCAACAAGCATCAGGCTAGAAATTACACATCTCACTGGTGAATTGGACCGCTATGTGCCAATTCAAAACTATGATCAAAACCACCAAGTCCCAGAGCATATTTTCGTTGATTTCTACTCATTACACAATAGCTACAGCATTTGTTACACCTTAGAACCTGTGCCCAAATCCGCCATGGAAACAAAACCATAATTAGTTATAATATAACCGTTGAGCTGTCAGTTTCCAGTAATAGACACCATTTCACTCCTCTTTAGTTAAGTACTTGTCCACTCAATTCTGATATTCCTCATCCATTGGCCAATTAAAATTCACCACCTCCCTCACCTTGGTATTGTAAGGTGTGAATTTCACCACAACCTAGTTGGCCTCCCTCTCAAATGACTCTAACAACATGCTAGTATTAATTATTTTATCATGCTGCTTACCAACAAGTCATGGTCTGAGTCATCACAAATCAATTTGATTTGTGCATTAATAACCTCTTCTGCCCTATCTTGCCACTACTGTAGTGTCTTAATATTTCCTTGTGCATCTATTATATCTGGCAGAAAATTGTCATTCCAATCATCAAAACTCTTTACTAGTTCTCTAATTTTCCTAATCAAATCATCAGGTAGGGCCTAGAATCCCTTCAATGATTTCACAAAGATTTGAGTAGGATTTAATGATTGGGGCCTATTTTTTACATCAAATCTTGAAGCCTGAAACACAACATCTAAATCAGTGGCCCGAGGGATCCACTTCTCAACCAGAGGTAGAACCACTTTCTGATCTCTGTTAATGTTTTGTATTCCACCCAAGAATAAAGAATATAAAGAATGTACAGTTGGAAATCTAGAATCAACCTTCTCATTTAATGCCTCAAAACTGTGTCAACCACCTCATTGTGTTTAGCCATAGCACCATCCTCACTCGCCCTTAGGGAAGCTTGTAATTCTGTGATTTTATTCATCATCTGCTTTTTGGTAGGATCTGTAGAATACTCATCTTCCTCTTCAACTGGCCTTGGTGTAGGGCTATTAGCACGTGTCTAAATTGGGGATCTAAGAATAGAAATGATTGGGATAATAGGGGAAATGACCTTGAAGTAGTAGGTAATGCTTTGATAGCAAAGGAATTGGAGGATTCTCCCACCTACTCATATCTCAATCTATCTACTTCAGACTACAACTCAACATTTTTTTGCTTCATTCTAGTATACTCCACAATTATTGCATTGTACTTTTCCATCAGGCTTTTCTTTTCAGCTTCATCTCTTTCACCTGTCTTCTAGGCCAATTTGGCCACATTCAATGTTAGGCTTGTGGATTCTGTTGTTGAGGTTTTAGAAGCTCTCTTGATAATGTGCCCTCCCCTTAGACTTGGGCTAATATCAACCACATTTGGTTTTCTACCTTGAGGTGCTAGTGTCCATATGGCTAAAGTTTCATATTCCTCACTAAAAGCAGAGTCTTGTAGAGCCGCCTTGACTTCTTCTTCACTGTTTTGCATAGGATGCTTAGACTGCATAATAGCATTGAATACTACAGCATCAACTATGTCCCATTTAGGGAGGAGTAAGACACCAACCTGAGATACAAGTTTCCTTCCTTCATTAAGAGTGATGCTTTTGAATTGGTCCATTAATTCAGCTTTGACTTCATCATCATTCTCCTGGTCAGACCTATCAGGTCTTGATTCCCTCCTAGTCTTGCATTTATCCTTATATTCTTCAAGTTTCATCCTCCAGATCAACTACAAGAATGCAAGAGTTTTCACAAAGGCATCATCATCCAAGAACACCTTGCAAGCCACCATCTTGGCATCCTATACACACTACCCCTTTATATCCATATTAGTTAACACCAATTGTGCTGATCTAGGAGGGGAGGGGATACCAACCTGCATGTCCTGACCAGTTACGATTATTTCATCCACTAGAGCCTCTTGTGACTCCTCAACTCTTTGCCTCTTAAGGCTTGGCTCTGATGGTAGCTTTATAGGGTCATTTCTAGGTGGTGAATCCAGATCCACAATATTTATCCCCCAAGGTTTCCTAATCCCATGAACCAGTTGTGATAATGTTTTCATTATTTGTTCCCTTTTTTATCTCCTTCTTCATTACTACTATCATCTCTCTTCCTCCTGTATAGAGGCCTGTTCACTGGTGGATGATAGGTTGACATTGTTTCTTCAGGCCTCACCTCTAATCCCTGAATTTTCCAGTCTAGTTCCAAGTTTATTTTCTTGGTTCTCAGGGTGCTCATGATTTCTTTGAAATTATTCATCAAGAAATCAATTCTTTTATGAATGGAGTGAACTCCATTAGTGGATCATATTTTGGATCCAGTTTATGCACCATGGCCAACATTTTCTCATAAGCAATCCATTTCTCTTTATTTAATTCCTACTCACTTAAATCAAACTCATTTCTAATCAAATCATCAGGAAAATTGAAAACATGAGCAGACTTGCCACCCTTAATTCTTTTCCTAAATAGGGCAAAGAATCCCTCAGGGTCATGCTGGCTCCTATATCCACTCTTCAAATGGTAGTCATCAAAATATCTTTCAAAGTGAACCCATCCTCCCTTGGAAAAAACAAAGTCTAAAACAACAGTATAATCAAGGAACAAAGTCCCTTTTCCTTTTCCTGTAAAATTATCTTCATGAATGCAACCTAGTTGCCACATTACCTCTACAAATCCCATTCTTGATGGTATATTATATGGGAGAATATGAGGAGCTCCCTGGAAACCATAAACCCTTAGGACAGTGCTTATAGGGTATAGAATGATGTCACCCCAATTATGACACACCTTCAAATTAGGCTTCCTCACTTTGGGTCGAAGGAAGTCATGCAAATCCTCAGGAATCCTTGGCACATTCACCATCAGTCTAGCTCTGAGCCTGGAAGAAAAGCAGTTATCAAACTGCACAAAACTGGCATCTCCCTTGTTGTAAGACAAGTCTGCACTCCAAGCTTGCACTGGTAATTTTTCTCCATTCATCTCCTGCCTCAACTCTATTTTCTCTGAGAAGAAATCAGCATTCTTGTACAAGAACATATGCATTAATAAGGAGTACCAAAAGAAAGGAGTACCGGTGTCTCCCACATACAAGTTCAGAAAACCCTCATGTATCCTTTCAGCAAGGAAAAAAGCATAGTCGTACACTACAAAAAAGTTAGGATGTTGAATTTGAGCCCCCATAAACATATAAGCAATGGGCATCTCGGTATTAGGGATAAAACCTAAAATTTGGCAAAGTGAATAAAAAGTTGCCAAGAAATTATCAACAAAACAACTCAACTTGAAAGGTTCCTGGTCAGTTGGGCTAATGTGAATTGTTGAATTGCCCACCCTGGCTAGATGAGGAGGAAGCAACTTTAATCTGAAAAGAGGTTGTGCCCTAGCATATTCCTGCTCCATTTCATCAAGGTCTATCCAGACCAAGAATGAGTTGTATTCACTTAAGTCAAAAACCTACCGAATCTCATCTGCATTTATATTCAGTAAAAACTTGCCATCATTATCCCTGATAATCCTTGTGATGGGATCATATCGTGCAGCCACTACCCTAAGTAGGTCAACATCAAGAAATACATTCGGCACCACAAGTTTTCCCATATCATATCTCCAACCATTTGAAAAAGGATGAGACATATTTCGCTGTACATACCATCTCCTAAACATTTCCAAGCCCGTCATTTCTACCCTAGCATCCACAATGTTATAGGTTTTATATCTTAATCCCTCACCTAAGGCTGTCCCATTTATTAACATCAAACCCCTCTTCTTGTCATTTGTTGAAAAAGGGAATTGGTCAAGGAAATCATCGTATCAATTCCTTCACAAATAATCAATATGGACAGAATGTTGCTTTAGTGGCGCCATTTCAAACAACCAAGGCTTCTCCTAAGATCAAATTTGTGAACAAACTAGGGCTACCCAAAACAAAATTACAGTAGAATTTTGCAATTTCTCACAATTCAAAAGAACCAGTAACCCTAGAACCTTAATCCAGAAAACCGTTGACCAACACAAAACAACCCTCCACAAGAATCACATTCAAATAGAAACAGTGATAAAGAAAGTAACTCACGGGATTTTGTGCCCTATAGAAAATCAAACCTTGCTATAATTGCTTTGAAAAAACTCTATCTTTGGCTCTGGATCACTTGGAAAACACTTGAATACCCTTGTGGTGAAGATAGCTTGAAATTAAGTACTTAGAATTTATGAGAAATGGCTAGAACACATCTCGTCCGCCATTAAAACTTACTTGCACGCGGCACCAATGACTTCAATTGTATTTGATGAAAATTTAAATCTTCACCATTGATCTCTTGTTTCTGTCAGATTATCAGATGGTCACCTTCAAAGAAGGTAACAATATCTCCACGTCATTATCAAGGACCCACCATAATACATAGCGCCAAAAGAATACACGTGGCGCCTACCCATGATATCATGATCATTAAGCTCCCTTAAGTTTAGGATCATGTAATAGTGGGAAACTGTTGATTCCCTTCATTGGTGATCACGATCATACATAACAGGGAGCAACATCAATACCTATTCGTCGAGCAGCTTTTTTTCAAAAAGTTTAAAACATCACCGTTGATCATGAGCACGTGCATCTCACATGTGGTTTAGTAACCCGCTCCATAACGCACTAAATTCTGATACACATATTAAACACTTTTTTTTTACTCTTTTCAGCATTGAAAAATTGGGACATGTGGCACCTGCCTGCGATATCACGATCACCAAATAGCCAGCAGTGGTGTCATCACGAGATCGCGGGGAACGGTCAAAATCAACCATAGGGAAATCGACGGTCATTAAAATAACCCCTACAACACATTAAAAATACTTAGAAGAAAATAAGGGGAAAGGGACATCGCCTAGGGCAACAATAGTCGATGACTCAATGTTGTTTTAAAAGTGGGAGGCATAGACTGACCCAAACTTTAATAAATAAAAGGGGCAGGTGAAATATTTAACATTTTTATTAAAAAGGGGCTTGGCCTAGATGATTCAATGGGACATAAGTTGTTTTTAGAACCCCTCCTCTAAAGGTAATGACAGAAAAGACCCAACCCAAAGATAGAACACCAAGGTTTCATGGAAGCAAAGCAAAATTCCAGCCCCAGGTACCTTCCGAATAATCAAGACAAACTAGTAACAAAAGGAAACCAAGGACTTAAATTTGAGGCTCCATCAGATCAAACTATTAAACTACATGAGAAATAAATGAAAACAGTAAATGCATATGTATGTGTATTTGTAAATGTAGGTGTAAAATAAATAAGAATAATGAAAATTATAAAAGAATATAAGGAAAGGTCTCCTCCCTTCTTGGTAGTGATAACCTTTCCACACACAACCCTTAAAAATTATGAATAGAGGAATATAATCTTTGAAGAACTCAAAGTTGATTCTCTCCTACTTGATGCAATTAGTCATTTTATCCTTACAAACATTTATAGTGATTACTAGAGGCACATAGACCAATTCTTCATAATAGAAGAATTTGATCATACTTTTCCAATGATGGAATTATGAGAAAAACTTTATGTTAAATCAATAATTCCTAGCTAAGTTCTTTAAATCTTATCTAACCGTATAAGAGAAGACCATTGCTATGTGTGCCTGAATGCCATGGAGAAAGGCTAGTCTTTGAACAACAAATCAATCATCCTACCTTAAAACATACCAAAATCTTAGCAGTGGGCAGGAAGATTTAATATGACTTAAAAATTTTATTGCCAAAGCGTAAACCTATGATGACTTAACCAGGGCTAGTACACACTCCCTCCCCGTTAACCACTTCAAATATGGAAATTAAATGTAAATTTGCTGCTATTTTTAGTCATGTAGGTGTCCAATAAACCACTTGGTGGTGTTTCCTTCAAGTTTATTTACTTGAATGAGGAGAAAAAGTCCTTTGATTACAATTAGAGAATACATTTGAGGCCTTGGTTGTGTAACTGGTGGACCATAGTCACATTTAACACTTGTTACAAAGTTTGGGAGTTAAAACGTTAGGTAGATTTGATTTGTGATGGACACATTTGGACATTAGTAACAATAACTTGCAATCTATTAAGACTTGATTACCTCATAACCTATGAAATTCTAGTGATGAAATGATAGATTAATCATAATGTCACCTTGGGATCACATCACCATGAAAGAACTTCATCCAACATCCTTATGAGTGTAGGTACCACCAAATAGGTATTTGTCAAATCTGTCTTCCTCGAGTGAGGGAAATTCAGGAAGAGAAGAGGAAAGCGAGACATGTAGTATGTATAAAAGAGGGAGATCAACTAGAGGTCAAAAGATTATAAGAAAATTCTGTAAACGCATGAAATTTTTTCTTACTAAAGGGGGGTCATGTTCTTATGATGATGAAAGCATAGGCGACGTTGAGGTTCCCTTGAGGTACAAACATCTATGGAAACAATGGGTACCCAAGGAACTTCCTCCAATAAACACTGATTTTTGTGTCAACGAGAGGATATACCTCATAGCACCATCGTCATTACATGGTTTGGGCTTATTTTGCATGGACGGCATAAAGGTTTGTTATGAAAAAGTTATTGAATTGATGAAGTATGTTGGACCCTGTTACAGTTACATACATTGGATGCAACTGGTTCGATATACATGAAGTATGCGTAGGTATGCACTGTCAGCAAATTATATACAACTAAAAGATAAGGATCAAAATAAGGAAGTGGCTATGTACATTGACGGAAGGCCAAAAGTATCAGGGAATATTGTAGGGTTTATAAACAACACATTACCTGAGTCAACAAATAAGCAACCCAATTGCATATTCGAGGCGCATGAGGGAAACCGTGTATTCATATGTGTGATAAAATCAATAACTACAGGGGAAGAGTTGCTAATTGATTACAAATTGAATCGCTTAGTTACAAACACAATTACTATGGGGGTGGTATGTACTATGTACCATTTTACCCAACCTCCAATTAATGACTCCAATATACCATTTTATTCTTTTTTTTTTTCATAAGTCTATTGTTTTCATTTTGGTAATGTTTTTTTATATTTAATTTTTGTCACAGGGGGACATTGATTATACGGAGAAGGCTCTAGCCCAAAGCACAAATCACAATGTATCTTTAGCCACTTCTGCAGAGCGAGGGTTTTACCTCATTGTAATTGTGCAAACTAGATACGAGGAAAAGTTTTATTATTATGTTTTTTCATAAGTTTTTTGGGTTAATTTTGATAATGTTTTTAATATTATTGTTGCGGTCATTGTCCGGGGAAAGGCACGGTAGTAGAAGGAGGCATCCATAGTGAGGTGCAATCAATATTTTTGATGATGACATGGCTTATTTACTTAAACCCAACACCGATATGATAAAGAAGATCATGAAAAAATGCAATGAAGAAATGACTAAGTTGATGTTCAAAATGCCTCAAACAGATGAGATAAAAGAGAGGGTTAAAGTATTGACAGAGAGATTACAAAACTTGCAAGTAAGCTGTCATGAGGTCTTTAATTATAACATAAGTTCATTCATGGTTTTATATTTTGTACTCTTTTATGTCATGAACTAAAATGCATTGTTGTTTTTATAGGGTTATTTTCCTCCTCATGATGCTCACAGCCATGATGAGAATTAACTACTGAAGTGCTTCAGAGGTAGGGTTGGTACAAGTGTCCATCCTGATCTTCCTAGGCATACATCACATTATCTAACCCCATCATCCATGCCTATATTGTCATTTGAAATGTCAGCAACACATACCATGTAGGCATCCGTTAATGCACCCTCTAGAAGTGAACACATACTAGAACATGCGTTAGGACATGTACCTGGGGATGCAGAGGCCACTGGTACTAGTGTTGTTTTAGCAGCATTTCCTAGATCTTCGTGTATTACTAGTACAGGAACATTTTCGGTCACACTTGTGGTGACCGAGGATTTCGTTCCCATAAAGATAGAGAAGGTCCCAGGTACTTTAAAATGTTTTAATTATTATTCTATATAATCCAATTGAAATTTACTTATTGATCACTCTTTTTAGACTAATGATCCCATGATCATTTTGAAGGAAATGATGTTTTTTATAAACATCTAAGTGATATTACATTGGAGCTCTTTGGACCCACCATACATACATAGTGGAATTCCCAAAATGAAGATTTAAAAGATGAGCTCATTAACCATTTGGCTGTATGTTGTTTTAGTGATAAAACATTCAGCCAAACCAAGGTTCTAAAAGAAAGTTGGTACCTATCTAAAGTAGCCAGGGACCAATATAGGTCACATTTAGAGAAGAACAAAAATCACGGCGTCCCCATGATTCAGGATAGAGTGGGAAAAGGACTGGTGTCTGATGGAAAGGAGAAGGCTGAAAAGAAAAAAGGAAAGACACCATCGGGCCAAGGAAGGTATGTGAAATAGAAGCATAAATCTGCAAAAAATCTCGATTAATCGCGATTTTAAAAAAAAACTGCAGGCTGGATGATTTTTTCCCTGATTTTTTGAAAAAATCATTGACTTTTTGGTCAATGATTTTTTCCCATTTCAAACTTCAAAATCGCCAAAAAAACGTGTTTAAAATATGCAAAAAAACATGAATAAAATTGAGCTGATTTTTGTGCAAAAAAACCCATGAGACCATGGCTTGTTGCTTACTATTATGCTTTGATATATTTTTTCCAAGCATCCATAGCTTGTTTGAAAGCACCTATTTTAGGCTTTTAGCCATAGCAGCAAGGCAATGAACTGTTTGATAAAA
>VDFB02373365.1:110177585-110342695 GCA_007258455.2 Sequoia sempervirens | reverse complement strand
TAATGTATTCCAAACTTTTTATAGGCTGCCCGACACATCAAAGGCAACAAAGGAAAGACTAGAAAAACATGGGCAACACAAACTTGGCTCTGGTGGTTATATGAAATTAGTCACATGAATTGTAAGTATCAATAAATGAAATATTGTATCCAAATAATAAATTGAAAATAATTTTGGTTTTATCACACTATAGAAGAAAAATTCATGATCTTCTACAAAAACAAATGTAGGGCTCTAAATTCAACAGAGTTCCCACAAAAGAGGACCCTAAGATTGCCTCTAACAAGGCTATGGAGCCATGACTAAATGCCTAAGAGTCTTGACTGGGAAAACACAATCTTCCACTGCATCCGAAACATAGGTAAATAAACTCAATAAAGTTTATTTAAAATTGAATACTTGTGCAATCTATTCAATATTAATTTCCACCATAAAGTAATTAAATGCCTATTTGTTTTAAACATACAAGCAGTGATAATATATACTGCACATGACATTGGAATGCAGCCTGGTGAGGGTGGAGCAAAACATGTAGATGAAGGTCATGGTGTGCATCCCAGTACTTTAGAGCATGTAGAGCGTGATCAACATGTTGAGCATGATCAGGCTAGAGAAGATCAGGAATATGATGTGGCCCCATCAGGTAAAGAGGACCACTTTAAAGTTCTTTTAAACATATTTAATTGCAATTGGTGTATTAATTAATGTAACCTTTCGTGTTTCAACTTTAGAGCATGTAGACCGTGATCAACGTGTTGAGCATGATCAGGCTAGAGAAGATCAGGAACATGATGTGGCCCCATCTAGTAAAGAGGACCCCCCTCATGTTCTCTTAAACATATTTAATTTCAATTGGTGTATTAATTAATGTAACCTTCGTTTCAACCGGTAGATTAGGATTTAGAGGGTGTTCAACATGTTGAGCATGAGTCTATAATAAAAGTTCAAACATGATGTGGACCCATCAAAAGAGAACCACTCTAATGTTCTTTTAATTAATAAAATACTTGTAATAATAATAATAAAATAATCAATTTAACATTTATTTCTTATTGCAGCAGATCCCCCCTTGAAGCAATGTCCACGTCATGAGAAGACGACTACACGTACATTAAGATCACAAGCAGAGGGGAACAACTAAAGGGGGGATAGATATTGATTTAGAAAATGATACTCCAATTCAGCTTTATGTAGCTTTGAAAAAGAAACAAAAAAAAAGTGATTGTAATCATATCATGACAACCATATTTTGATAATATGTAAAAACTAAAGAATGAATATTATATGTTAATTAATGAATGTGAATATGTTAATTAATGAATGTTATATGTTATTAATGGATGAATGAATGAATGTTATATGTTATTAATGGATGAATCAATGATTAATTTTATATGATTGGGTATGGGGAATTGAGAGTGATGTGAGGGGGGGGGGAAGGGCCAAATGAGCTTCCACCGTCACGTGGTTGGCCTTGTTAAGTAGAGAATATTAAACTATACTCAAAACAAAGAGAAGCTCAATAAGGTAATGCACTTTTCAATATAAGAAATGCATCATTTGAAGTATCAAACCAATATGTAGTCTATATGTATGATCAGTCATCAGTCTTTGCAATGGTACATTTCCACAATTTTTTTTTTTTTTTAAATTTTGCTTCTTTGTCGCAATTTGGTTGACAACCACCGACGAATCAACAGAAAGGCTCGATGAAGTTTCTATAGCTGTGATGATGATTTCTTCGTAACTCCCTACTCATTTCGTCGCCTTCCGATGATATTTCATTGTTGCTACCACGCTACTCCCTGCCCATTTTGTCGCACTTTCGACAAAATTTTGGTGTTCTTCCGACGCTACTCCTTGCTAATTTTTTAGTAAAGTCGACAAAATTTTGGTGTTGTTTCGATGCTACTACTTGCCTATTTCATTTCACATTTGATGAAATTTTGGTGTTCTTTCGATGCTACTACTTGAGTATTTCATCACAATTTCGACGAATGTCTTCTGTTGTTTCCACGCTACTACTTGCCCATTTCGTCGAATCGATGACGAACTTCTGGTGTAATTCGTCGGTGGATAAACAAAGTTTTCATCAATATTCCAATGAAATCCTGAGGTATTTCACGATGCCGTCGACTGATGATTCTTTGTCGTTATTTCAATGTTTAATTTGTTGTCAGCCTTGCGACGAAAAAACAGCGATGAAAATATTTTCGCCATTGTGTCGCTCTTTCGACAACGATTTTTCGAACGACCGACGAACGCCCGTCAGAAAATGGTGTCAAATCTAGTAGTGATTGATGATGAAGAGTACCATGTTTCAAGAATACAAGAGCTAGAGTTCTTGGATGAATGAAGATGAAAGGCACTAGATCACCTCCAAGCATATCAAAATCATCTTTGTCGTAGCTACAACAAGAAATTCTTGAATCAAGATTTTGACATTGGTGATCTAGTTTTAATGGAAAATCCAAAGAATCAAATAGAAAGAGAAAACCTAGGAAAGTTTGAGCTAAAATAGCTAGGACCTTATATTTTCATAGAATCCTTTGGATTAGGATCATACCAGCTCTCTACCCCTGAAGAAGAATCATTATCAACGCCAATCAACAACCCTCATCTGAAGAGGTTGTACACATAGCTTCTAAGAGCCTTGTCTTAATCATGAAAAATACAAAAAAAATGTTACTTAGGTGAAAACCTGGCGAACATTCATCTTGGTAACATCATAATTTTTTTTTTGAAAAATCAAGAAAATAGTAAAAATAATTAGTTCTTCCAATAGTGAAAACCACTTCGGTGGCACTTTGGATGAATACCATGGTGAAAACCTAGCAAACAGGTGCCATGTGTAGTAGACTTTGCTCCTTTGTCTACCATCATTCCAATCTGACTTCCCTATCATTACACCCATAATAAATGGTTGTCCTTTCCATGACTTGGAATGATTGACATCGAGCACACTCCACATCCCCATTCCATCCTATTCATAATAAATTGGTCTTATACGCAATTGGGAGAAGACACTTGACTTACATCATTGGGTTCTTACAGTGGTCATTTTGAGGATGTAAAACCATTGAAAAAATCCAAAAAATATCATAAAATGTCCTGAAAAAATCCAAAAACATCACAAAATGTCTTGAAGAAATCCAAAAACATCATAAAACTTCAAATAGACAAAAAATCAAAATATGGAAAAAAACTCAAAAACATCCAAAAAACTTTCAAAAAATCCAAAAGAAAAGTTAAAGTCAGTCATGTTAGTCAGTCTTTGTCATTTTTGAATACATTTCCTTTATGACTGGATGTAGGAAAGGTCATATGTTGATGTTTCCACAAGGAATTAGGTTAGTCCTTTAGGTTTGTCAGATAAATAATGAAATCATGACTCATTCCTTTGTCTATAAAATAAAGTCAATGGTCGTGTCAAAATATGAGGTCTCTTCTTGTATAACGTAGGCAATACCATCAATCGATGAGCCCCTGAAGCTGCACTAGGTTAGTCCTTTAGGATTCATCACATTCACTATCACACATGTCAGATATCTTCAAATAAAGCAAGTCTTTTTTTTTAGTTAGCTCAATCAGTCTTTGTCATTATCAAACTATGTTGTCTCTGCATGTATAACATAGGCAAGGCCATCAATCAATGATCCCCTGAGGCTGCACTAGGTCAGTCCTTGAAGGTTTGTCATGTCAATCAAAATAAGTCGGACATTGTCATCAGACATAAAAAATTGTCAAAACATCAAGACAAGTCATGCATCAACAAGAAAAACAAGTCAACAATGTCATCAAGTCAAACCAAACAAATTGTTGAAACACTCAAATAACCCAAACAATCAACCTATGTCTTATATAGGATGTGTCCTTCTTGACAATAGACATTGTCATTTGGTCAAGCTTCATCATTGTCTTATATAGGTGGTCACATGATCAAAACTAGACTCGACATCTTATACGATATGTGTCATTCTTGAAAGCGGGATTTATCAAACATCATGTTATCAATCTCCTAGACAATTAAACAACAAACAGATCAAATTTTGGAAAATATTCTTACTGGCTATTGACATTATGGCTTGTTTTTCCTTATCTTTTTGTTTGGTTTGTTGTTGAGTCCAATTACTAACTTTCTCAAGGATGTCCCGTGAAGGATTTAGAGAAGCAAGGATGTCTCAGGACTCTTTTTCTTTGACTGCTATTTGTTGACTATCTTTTGGATTTGTCTTCAAGTCGGGTTACTAGCTTCCTCAAGGATGTCCCACGAAGGATTTAGAGGAGTGATGATGTCTCATGATTCATCTTTTATTTGATTGCTATCTACGGTTTGTCTTAACAAAAATAGTAGGGAAATTTTTACCTTAGTATGAGTTAGGGCATTCCTTGTCTATGACTGTCTATTCTTAGTAGGTGGATGACCTTGCATACCTTGGCCTATCTCATATCATGGTTTTTGTTATCCATTTGTATCGTTTAACTCCCAATGATGATTAATGCAAGGCCTATTATGTTTTGACGAAATATTGAAGATTTCTAATACTAACATCTAGATTTTCCATGCTAACATTTCTTCTTTCTTGCATTATGATGGAGTCTTGTGACACACAAAAAATAAAGCATCTTGCATATGCATTCATATTACAAACATCATGTAGGCACTTCCATACACATGCACATACTAAATCATACATATATGTTGCATTTGAAAACACAAAAATATACATATTTATTGCATCTAGGAATCCATGGCATAACATGCATTCACCATCATAAACTCCATAGCATATTATCACAAAAAATACATTAACATGGCATTGTAAGTACATAAAATCGCATTATATCTCATAATCAAAAAGATAGCATCCATATATGACATCCATAATACCATTAAAGTAAATGCATACATCATCATATAGAATTAACATATCATCATAGGCTACATGAATATTATAAAGTAAACATTGGAATCCATAAAAAATGCACAAATAGAAGATTGCATATCATATAAAGTACTGCACATCATATAATCACCACAAAAAATGATATATATATATATCACTAAAAAAAGTGTCACAATACAATGTCATAATGTATCTCAAAATAAGGGCTCGTAGGCTCAATGGACATAAAACATCAATGTCAAAATATCTAAGTCAAAATAAACCTATCCTATACTCCCATGCTGCCCAGAGCTCGTGTTGCTACTCTCACCCTAACTAGATTTGTTGTGATACTGAGATCGACCGTTGGTCAGTGCCATTGACACACTAGGTTCCCTATGCTCAGGAGGGAATTCTGCCTCATATAGATCTCTATAATACTACTCTCACCTACCTTCTCTGAGGAGTACCTATGCTATGTTAGTGGTAGATCCTGTACATATGATCGCAAAGTCAATGACCCTCTGATCTGCCTCATGAGCTTGGATCATAGCCCTATCCCTCTCTAACTGCAAGGTGTCTCTCTCCACCTGTATCTCATCTCTCTCTTCTTGTAAAGAATGTACCTTAGCCTCTAGTGACTACACTCTAACCTGTAATCTAGACAACTCCTCATCCCTATCCCTATAACCACCCCTGATGGGAACATCCTCAAAACCCTCATCTTTGTCCATAATCCTCTCACAAAGGATCCAATCCTCCTCACCCATCTCCTCATCCTTTGGCTGCTCCTCATGTCCTTCCATATCCACATCCATGGTACCTATAGCTGCTAACACCTCAAGCTCCTCTCTATCGACCTCCTCTACCTTGACCTCTACATCGGGCATGTCCTCCTCCTATCGACCCTCCTCCTGTCGACCCTCCTCTCTCTCCTCTCTCTCCTCCTCCCCCTTCTCTTGGATAGGAGGAAGTGGTCTCCTCCTCCTCCTCAACCTCCATTAGAATCTCCTACCATCCTCTCCTCCTCTCCCATCGCCACCATCATCACCTGCTCCACCGTCACCTCCATCTTCACCCTAACCTCCACCATCCCCTTCTCCTCCATCTCCTCTCCCCCTACCTCCACCTCTCCTACCTCGAGGGCCCCATCCTCATTTGACAACTGGTGTAGGCTAATCTAGATCTATCAAGGGAATATTCTTATGTACCCTCCACCATGCATAATACTCGAGAGTGGTCCCTACATCCGTTGGTACCCCTCTCCACCCCCACTACTATTCCTATAATCCATCAATGGTCTATGTTGTTGTGGTAGCTAAGATCATAGGACCCTATGGCATCACCTCCCTAAATGATCGAGCATACATCGCTACACCCTGAGGCTCACCCTATTGCTCCCCAAATACATCTCGATAATATGAACTAACTAGATGGTACATCTAATCAAACATCTCTCCTTATGACACAAAGGTAGATGCTCACCCTCATATGGCCACTAATGACAATCCATATAAGGCCTCAAGATGAAGCTCACCAATGTGTCTAGCCCATGTCTCCAGTAACCAATATCACCCACATGAGTCTGTGTCACTGCCCCTGCATACATATATACATATGGTGTCATGGTCTCCATGTGACGATCAACTGGTGGATAGAACATTGCAATGTGCCTCTAAGCCCATACCATCAATAGAGTCACATCGTAGCTCATTGACTATCCTCATCTGTAGACTATGTCATGTGACTAAAAATAAACCATCACCAATAAACATGGCCCCCATGCATACAATGTCTCCCCAGCCAACATACCAACACACATCTCCCCCCATCCGACTGGAAATATGTCCTCTATGATCTGGGATCACTACCCTGGCTATCATAGTGCATAGAACACAGTCAAATCACCCATACCAAGCAACTGATGTCTCCCATCTGATCTTGTATCGATCGATACCTAGCTATGCTATATCATCATATACATAATAGGTAGCCAATGACTGATATGGTTGGGTAGGATCATATCTATCTCTCCCCGGATTGGTAGATGAAAGATCCTATAGAAATCCTCCAAATTGATGGTTGCCTCCCTGTAGGTAGATGAAAGTAACATGTCTTTGAATGCCAATGCTCAACCAACAGTCAACATCCCTCTATTTTCCCTAATGACAGGCATGAAAATTGCATGATACAAACCAAGATGCCACAACCTATGCCTCTCACCACTAGTCAACTGATCTCACAAATGATAGGTCTCTAGTGGTTGTGACTCTTGAGTATAAATCAGATCTAGAGGAACATGTAACCAACATGAAAATCACTATGTTAGTCTTTTCTACACATGTCATTAAAACAAGTCAAACTTAACTAAGGAAAACTTGGTCAACAGTCAATTGTGTCACTTAAATTCACTTTCATCACATTTCAACAATTGCGTCACACTATTTGCAAATGTGTCATTTATAGGAAGTTGTGGCTTATCCCTTTGTGATTGTGCACAATCACAGTCAAATGCATCACAGAAATGTAGGTGTGATTAACCAACCCATGAATGTGTCACATTTTAACATTTATGAAAAAAAAATAGAAACCTATCTAGCCATGGCGTGTCTACTTCAATTGCATCATTTCACAGTCAGATGTTTTGAACATGATAACATTTGTGGCTATCGCAGAGCAACACAATTGATTGATGAAATAAAATCCTACCTAAAAATGTGTGAAAATAAAAATTGACAAAGTGGGATGAAAGAGCCTTATCAGATCTCTTACACCCTCCATTCGTCTAAATGTACAAACTCTATAAGCACGGTGATCACCATGGGGAACTCACTCCATATTCACTTAGAGCTCTAGTTTTCAAAGTCTAAAACTACAAAATGAACCTAGAAATGCTAATTTCCTATTTATACACCCCTCAAAAATAGGGTTCTCACCTAAGGGTTTATAACTAAATGCACCATTTGGCATGTTTGAACATGACTTTGGCTGCCTTAAACTTGTTGAAATTCGAAATTGACTTCACCATCACTTTTCTAGCTATCAAATTGACTTTTTAGAACATTTTTTAATTTTTTTGAATTTTTTTAAAATCATTCTGAGGGGGCATAACCCTATCCTGCTATCATTGGGGCATGTTTTGACTTATTTTCTTTGACACAATGCAATAAACAACATTGTATCAAAGAGGGGAAAAATGTAGACACTAAAAATTGTCCTAGGTCTACGATCCTTAATTTCTTCATCTTCATTTCTCATAATTTTTTTATTCAAGGGGTAAACGCTTTTGACCGGAGCTATGAACCGGAATACAACCATTCAACAATACCACCCTAACGGGGTTTGAACCTTGGTGGAAAGAACAACAATGCCACTAATAAACCATCACACCATGCCAATACCAACATCTTCATTTCTCATAATTAAATAATGTTAATTATTTAATTATTTTCTAAAGTCATATGTCCTCTATTAATTAAATAACTTTAATTATTTAATTAATTCATTCTTACATTTATTCTTTCTTGATTAATTAAATAAATATTATTTATTTAATTACATTGCTAATTAAATCTATTTTCTTTCTAAAATTAAATAAGCTATTATTTAATTAATTTCTATGACACTTTCAACTATAATTAAATAATCGCTTTAATTATTTAATTATTCCTTAACCTTTTCTCTCTAATATTAAATGAATCTTTATTTATTTAATTTAATCCCAAAATATTTGATGTCGAATTGAAATCATTTAATTCAAAATGATTTATCCTTATCATATTCCTCTATAATTAGATAATCTCTTTGTTATCTAATTAGTCATTTATCACTTATGTCTAGATCTAATTTGATCATTCAGTTATCTGGTGAGATAATATTTGATTGTATCTAATGAACAGTCTTTCGATCTTGATCACTTGGTCAATCTCATCTTTTACATGCAATCTTTATCCTTTTGTGTCTCAACTAATTTCCACTAGTGATTAAATTATTATTTAATTTAATCTCCACCATTCATTCTTTATTACTTACTAATTCAACCCTAATCCTATTGCATGCCACATATTTTAATCTTAATTGTTGATTTATTTTTTAATCTGAGCTTGTCATTTGAAAATCATATTTTCTATAAATTGGCTTTACCTCTACCATTTTTACTCCCGAAATCTTACAAGTTTTGGAAGCAACTTTAGAAATCTTCAATGTTTTGCTATTATCATTGTCATGAGGTCATATTTGCCTACTTAATTAAAATATGAGGGAAAGTACTATACTACACAAAATGGAGAAGGGTAATGGAGGTGAATCATGGAATTTTTATGTGTGTTTGGTAATATCTTTTATGCATGTTTTGTCTTCCATTGTTCTTTGTTATTAGCTCGGGTTTAGTTTGATTTACACTTGAATTGCTAATCAGTGAATTTTCCTTGTGCTACAATAGGATCAACCTATAACTAAATTAAAGATTATGGATTAACCTTTACCCCTATATTTCCTAAAATATTATAGTTAATTATTGGACTTCAATATATATATATATTGAGACCTTAGATTAAAAAAGCTAATGTATTGAGAAATTATCAAACAACCATATTTTGTAAAAGAGAATAATACATAAAAAATTACCTCTTTCCCAAGATCCTAACACTTGATAAATCCATCTCTTGATGCCCCAACAAGTTTAAAGAAGTTAGGAAGTTTATTCTTACATGTTGTTTCATCAAGAAGATTATCATTAATTCAATTTTGGCTTTCTTAGAGGAATTTAGATATATCATTATAAAATAAATATTTCTTATTAGAATTTGACAACATGCATTTCTTTGTATGTAGTAAAATAATATTTAAAAAAATAGTAGATCCACCTGGTGTCCCATATTTGATGTGATGAAAAAATATAGCTTACATGGTTTATCTATTTGGTCTCTAAAAATTCTATCTTACATAGTACATACAAATTTTAGGCTTAACCATAAAAATTGCTAATTTTCTCATTGTGCAAGTTCAAACCATCTTAGCTACACCTTGTGATCTATAAAATTTATTGTTACTTTCTTGATCAATATTTGACTTATAATTTGTAAATGAATTTAATTTCAATGTTTTAACCTCTTTCAATCATTTTCCTTCATTATGTTGGGAAAATTTTGTAAACTTCTTTATCCACATGACAACTTTATTGAAATTATTCATACTTTATAAATCTCCAACATGTAGGATTTTAATAAATAAAGCATATTGAGGGTGTTGGCATATTTTTTTTATTGATGTCAAAAGGGGAAATCATGCAAGGGAGATTGTTGGAATGATAATAGAGGATGATTATGAGAGATGTGAATCTAGTTATGAAAGTGTGTGGTTGGTTGATGGTGCAGAAGAGCATATTTTTTATTTGTTGCAAAAGTTTCTCAAAATGTTATGAAGTTGAAAAAATGTTGTCATATTTGTGCAATGGTGGCTTTGAGGTGTTTCAAGGAAAATTTAGTGCTAGATTCAATATGGGTTTTTTGAGAGAATTCTAGAGATGTGCTTTTAAGGATCATAAAGTGTCAAATGTGTTTTGGAATTAATTATTTGTGCTTTTGGAAAAGGCTTAGGTTTTACTCGTTAAACCCTAGGTTTATAGTCATGGTGACCAGCTGGTTTTTATATTTTCATGTTGACTGTGTATTGATGATTGCAAGTTGCATAAGTTATAACTTATTCCCTTGAACTCGTTGGGAAACCGACCCCCTTTCGGTTGTCGGTGTGTGTATTCCCATGATGAAGATCTAATGGAAATATTTTAAAGTTACAACAATCAATGGTGAATGTTGGATCATTGCGTGAAAGAGTAGATCGATGACCTATATTCAAATGTAGAGAACTCAATGGTCAAGTCTATGTAAATGAGGGTTTCAAATGGTAGATGATACAATGATTGAATTTAATTGGTCTAGCTACTTCAATGGCCAATATGAATGAATATTTGATCTGCTAAGTGGTGTCAGAGATAGCCATGTCAATGAAGAACATAATAGATCAATCAAAGGAGGAGAATGCATTTAATGCTTTCTAGTTTAGGGTTTTAGTGACCACCATAATGCTTGGTAATTCAGATTTGAATTTGATGATGGGATTTGGATTGATGCATTGATAGCTTGTTGGAGAAGTTCATAAATGAGAGAAACCCTAATAGAAGAGATGATATGGATGGTGGTGTGCATCTTGAGGTATTGATTGCAAGTCAATGAAGTTAAGCAAAAGCATAACTCAATCAGGAAAGTGAGTGTGTGATTGTTGTAAGTGTAGTGGTATCATGTTTGTAAGTGTAAAGGTTGAGATAATTGTATATGATGATAACTTATTGAGTATGTAGCTGAGACAATAAGGAAAAGAGAGAGAAGATAGAGAGAATGCACGAATCTTGAATGAGTAGAACCCAAACAAAAAGTAGAATATGATTAAAGGTTAAAATTCAAGGTGCAGAGGTGTAAGTGCAGCAAGGTAGAACAATTAATGTTATAAGTGTAGAGGAGAGAAAGAAGAGGGTGCAAAAAGAGGAGAGTGTAGAGAAGAGAGGATGTGTTGTTGAGATTGCAACAATAGTAGAAGAGAGGGTTCTTGCAAGGTTTCCAAGCAAGCTATGAGTAGTTACATATTATACTTGTAACAAAGAATTGGATTCATTTGAATAATTTGTATTTTTCATTGTAAATATGATTGGTTGGTGCCATCAAATAACTGCATTGGTGCTTAGAGTAGGGGATTAGTGTCTCCTTGGAATTGGTTCTCCTAAATCAGGGAGTTGGTGCTTCCTTAGGGTTGGTTCCCTTAAATCTTGTAACAAAACATTATTTTTGGTAAGGTTGGATTAGGATAGTATATCCTAGTATCATTTCTCATCGGGTTTTTCCTATCTTGGGTTTTCCACATATATAATGTGTTATGTGATATTTTATGTGTGTGTATGTTTATCTCTCTACATGTTTAGTAAGTCTACATAAAGAGCTAAAAGGAATTAATCTGCAGTATTAATTAAGGGGTTTAATGGCCAAGTTTTGATACCTACTGATTCACATCCCCCCTTCTTAGTAGATTATGTTGGATAGGACAACTGAAAGGGGGGGTGAATCTGTTGTCATAGATTATAACCTTAAATTCAATTACTAGAACTGACAGATAAATTAATTAAGTGATTAACCATCAAATACAAATCCACAAACACAATAACACCAAATTTATGTGGAAAACCCAATGAGGGAAAAACCACAGTGAGGATTAACTCACACTATAAAGAATATCAAAATCAATTACAAAAAGGTTCATTGCCCAAGATAAGGCTCACTACCTGAAATAAGGACTCACTGTCCAAACTCATTATCCATAGGGATACAACCCAAAGGGATCATTGCCACAAAGATACTAAGAAGACAACGAAGACTTGTTATAGAGAGACAAGAATCCCAATGCAATGAAGGTTCCACCACAATCACTTATCAACTCACATGAATGATAGAGTTAGCTTTCTACTGACTGTATCTAGAAACTTGGAATTTAAGCTCCGCACTGAATAGCCACACACCTAACTCATACACATTAAGAATAGCATCAAAGTTGTGTCTTCTCTTTCACTTATCTTCCTTATTTTCTTATGTATAATTTTCATCACTAGCACATTTTGTATTTATACTATCTCCAACCTTGAAAAGATACAAAGTTGGCCATCAAACTTTAAATTCAAATTAGGTCGACACCAAAACATCCTAAGGTGGAATTAGAATGAGGGCGACCCAACACACACACTTCACTAGGACCCATAATAGATCCAACACACTTCATCAACTTTGAAAGTAGTGCTTGACACATGGTTGGCCATACCAGTGTAAAACACATAGATCAATTAAGGTCAATACTTCCAAATGCCAAAACCAACTTCAATAGAACTAGGGAAACATAAATATTGGACCATACACCATGGAACTTCAACAAAGATAAATATAGACCAGCAAAAAATATCTTGGACCTCAATCAACACACAACAAAACATAGTTCACTAGCAACCTTCTTTTGATACAATTTTCTCAATATCCTCGACATGTACAATCAACAACAACTAGTAGATAACTAGCTGACAGGTTGACATCAACCCCTTTGTCATTGATGGAAACAAATTATGTGAAAAACCATCAAAGACACCATACCTATTCTGAAAATACTTCTCAAAAAATTTCCTTTCTACTTCTCCCCTTTTGGAAAGATCATCTTCCTCACTACCTGCTTTCTCTTATTAACTTTCTTTCCCTTTTCACATGCTCTCTCTCATTTTTTTTTAATTTTTCACATACTCTCTCTCCCCATTTGACAACAATGGAAAAGGAAAAGGAAATTTCCATTGAAACTTCCTTTGAAATGAAAAAAGAATACTCATAATGAAAACACTTAGAAAATCTGTGTGCTCCCCCTAAGGGTAGCCACCAACAAATATTACTCCAAAATATAGAATCATGAATTCACCAGATTGATGCATCTCCAAATGCATCTTAGTTTGTAAAGGGATGGGCAATAACCTTTAGCTTATCTTAGAGATACTCAAAAGTATCTTTAGAAAAAGCCTTGATTTTAGTAGAGTAACTGAGAAATATTCTTTCATCACTTCTTGCATAAAAATTTCCCAATGTTTTGTCATCTCTTATGATATAGCATTTTCTTCCAAATACCTTGAAATACTTAACTATCATAATTCTTCCATGCCATAGCTCATAGGGAGTATTTTGTACTATTTTGTCTTTCCTAAACTCGATTGATTACATACACAATAGTGTGAATAGCTTCTTTCTAGTAAACTTCTGGTAATCCAACTTCAGTGATCATTGACCTAGTAGCTTCTTGAGCTGTTCTATTTTTCCTTTCAAAAAATCCATTCTGTTGAGGAGTTCTCAGAGAAGATAATTGTCTCTTTATTCCATTCACTTCACAAAACATATTAAACTCATGGGAAGTGAATTCACCACCTCTATCAGATCTCAACCAGTCTATCTTTAAGTTCACTTCATTTTCAACCATAGTCTTGAATGCTTTGAATCTATCTAATGCTTATGCTTTTTTCTCTCAAAAATGTAACCCAAGTATATCTAGAATAATCATCAATTAAAAGCATAAAGTACCTTTCACCAAGTAGACTTCACACTCTTATGGGACCACAAATATTTGTATGAACCAAATCCAACGATGCAGTATTAGATTGTTTCCTTAATCTGTAATGATTTCTTGTCTGCTTCCTGAACTAAAAATTCTTGCAGATATCATTTATAGGCTTTGTCAGTCTTGGTAGATCTCTCATGGATTGAACAGTACTAATCCTTGCCAAGTTATCAAAATTCATGTGAGACATTCTCTTGTGCCATAACCAACTATCATTTATCTGAGTCTTAAAACATCTTTCATCAGCACCTTTAAGCTAATAAATATTCCCTTCATATTTCTTTCTTGTAGCAATCAATTTTATAGATCCTTTCCAAATCTCACACTTCTCATCCTTAAACACAAGATCATATCCCTTTCCGGACATTTGACCAATGCTTAACAAATTATGCCTTAAACCCTTAACATAGTAGACATCATTAGTATGATGCTTGCCATCAAAACTTACTGAACCTATTCCACAAATTTTAGTACAAGTATCATCTCCAAACATAACCAAACCTTCATCATATTTTTAAAGTTTCACAAACTTACTTTTGTCACTAGTCATATGATGTGAACAACCACTATCAACTACCCAAATTTTTTTTTCCTATTTAGCACGTAGGGAAAAGATAATTGTACCTTCATTTCTCTCCTTCTTCTCCGTAGGACTTTCCTTTGACTGTCTTTTTGAATTCATAGAAGTAGGTTCATATTTAATAGCCAAGAACAAGAATTCATTGTCATCTGGATCTTCATATTCTGAATCTTCATCTGAAATACTAGCATTCTCATTAACATAGTAAACTTTGTTAATCTTATTTACTTTCCTTTCTTTCTCATATCTTTGTTTATTCTTATTATCTCTTTTTGGACACTTTGCAACATAGTGACCAATTTCTCAACAACTAAAGTATTTAAAGGGAAAATTTCCTTTATACTTACCAAAGCCTTTTCTCAATCTTCTTACAAAGTTAGCCTCAATTTCTTCAAAGTTCTCTTCATCTGGATCTTTAGTTTTTGTAGCTTTAAAAGTAGTCCCTATTTTTCCTCCACTTCTTAGATTCGGCTTCCTCATTTCATAAGATATAAAAAATCCTAACAATAGATCCTTAGTACAAGTCTTGTAATATATAGTCTGCTTAATAGCACTCACTTTTTCATTGTAAGCATTAGGAAGATTTCTAAGAATCTTCTTTACAATTTTGGTTTCATCTGTAGTAGCACCAAAAATATCACATTCCAACCACTGCCTCATCCAATCTCTATACATAGGCTTTAACATTCTCATCTATGGTCATATGTAGAAGATCAAACTATGTTTCCAAATTTTGTAATTTTTCCTCTTTCACCCTTTCATCACCATTATGCACTCTTTCTAAAGCATCCTAGACTTCCTTAGCTTTCTTCAAATTATGAACTTTAATCAACTTGAAATGTACCAAACTATTCTTCAAGATGAACTTTGTCTTATTATTGGATTCATGTGTTCTAATTTCTTCAGGTGTACTCAGACCATTTGTAGGAGTGTAGGGATTTTTATAAGCTTTCTCTACATCAAATCCACAATACTTTAGATATTCTTCCATCAATACTTTCTAGATACCATAGTTAGTTCCATCAAACCTCGGATAATAAAAGACCATTTTGTTAGCCATCCCAGACCTTCCTCAAGTGGTTAAGCTCTTCAATAAGGAACCAAGCTCTGATACCAATTGTTGGATAGGACAACTAAGAGAGGGGGTGAATTAGTTGTCATAGATTATAACCTTAAATTCAATTACCAGAACTAACACATAAACTGATTAAGTGATTAACCATCAAATGCAAACAAACAAACACAATAACATTAGATTTATGTGGAAACTCAATGATGGAAAAACCACGGTGAGGATTAAATCACACTATAGAGAATATCAAAAATGATTACAAAAAGGCTCACTACCTGAGATAAGGATTACTACTTAAAATAAGGACTCATTGTTTGTACTCAATGTCCGAACTCACTATCCATAGGACTACAATCCAGAGGACTCACTGGCACAAAGATACAAAGAAGAAAAAGAAGACTTGTTATAGAGAGAAAACAATCCAAATGCAATGAAGATTCCACCATAATCACTTACCAACTCGCATGCATGATAGAGTTAGCCTTCTGCTCACTACATTTAGAAACTCAACGTTTAAGCTCCACACTGAACAATCACACACTTAACTCACACACAATAAGAATAGCATCAAAGTCACGTATGCTCTTTCACTTATCTTCCTTCTTTTCTTATGTACAATTTCCATCACTAGCACATTCTATATTTATACTATCTCCAACCTTGAAAAGATACAAAGTCAGCCATCCAACTTCAAATTCAAATTAGGTCAATGCCAAAACATCCTAGGGTGAAATTAGAATGAGGGCGACCCAAAACAAACACTTCATCGGGACCCATAATAGATCCAACACGATTCATCAACTTTGAATGTAGTGCTTGACACATGGTCGGCCATACCAGTGTAAAACACATAGATCAATTAAGCTCGATACTTCCAAATGCGAAAAATAACTTCAATAGAACTAGGGAAACACAACTCTTGAACCATAGACCATGAAACTTCAACAAAGAGAAATCCAGTCTAGCAACAAATATCCCAGACCTCAATCAACACATAAAAAAAAATAGTTCACCAACAACCTTCTTTTAATACAATTTTCTCAATATCCTCGACATGTAAAATCAACAACAACTAGTAGATAACCAGCTGACAGGTTGAGATCAATGACAACACTTCATTCTTCTTCCATTCTTGCAACAAATTGTTTTGTTCCAATAGAGAGATACAATTATACCATATATTTCATCAAACAATAAAAACTATTTGTCATAAATTGAGTATAATATTCTTCATTAATTTGTTTAATATCCTTCTCAAATTTTGAATACCACAAAATATCATATATCACTTATTCAAACAATATGTAATTTATAATTAATTCTAATACGAGTTGTATTTACTTTAAAAAGTTGCAATATCAAAGTTCATGTTATTTAAAAATTTGATTAGATCATAATTATAAATCCTACAGTCATCTAAGTACCAAATTGCTAAAAACATGGTGCTTAAAATTTCCAATTGATATCTTTCACATGTAGTAATTATTGAATGTATGGAAAAAACAAAGCAAGAATATTGTCAATTCAAACTCATAATAATACAATGAAAAGAGGGTTTGCATATTATATTTAAGATTCCTTTCAAAAAATGTTTTTTTGGATCCATTACAACTCCTACAAAATCCTAAAATCATCATCTAACTATTCCCCCCCTACAATATACACAAGCATCCTTATTTTATTGAGGTTAGAGGGTAATTTTTCCATAAAATAAAATAAGTAAATTATTATTTAAGAAATTTCCTATAAAAATAGTCCCACTTCCTCTTGTAAATAAAAAAGGCTTAGGAGATCACAAAAACTGTTGCAATTGATTCCTTAGAACATGATGGTTGATTTCCTTCTATTTGACTTAGGTGAGCCTTTTTATTTATGATTTTTCATGAAAATAGGAATATTTTTCTAAAGTGATTGAAATGATCTCTTCTTGCCTCATCTCACCATCCTCCTAAGCCATCACCCTTATTTTTTCTTTCCGCTTAGTGCCACTTTCCATTCAAACATTTTCTTCTATCCCATTTACATCTATTCCAAGTGCATTAAGCCAAAGTCCAAGTGATTTAATAATAATTATTAATAAAAAAATATTGTAATTAAAAATATTAGTGGACCTTAAATCATTTTATTTCATCCATATTTGACCACCCAAGTTTCATTTTTCCATTTGGACACATTTTTCACCCTCTCTATGTGAATCTTGTTTTGAATCTCATTCAAAGTCTTGGTCCTATCAATATCAAACTTTTATTAAAGGTGATTTATACTAAGGTTTCCTCTCCAAATTTTAGTCACATTTAATAAACCCAAACCATAATTTCCCAAAAATCAAGTGTACTCTCTCAACCTTTATCCCACCCCTTCCTATCCTATTATGTCCCCATGAACCCTAAAGCTTGGTCATGCATGCTTAATAGACTAAACATACTTAATAGTTAATTTTAGTTCATAGGTATTTAATTTAAAATATTTTTCATCACATATTTCATGCATATCCATGATTGACCACATACCAATGGGTTGATTAAGGAAGACCCACCTTTAACCCTTATTTTTATACAGTCCCTTATTATATGTACTTATAGGTCTATTTTTGAAGACTTTGTAAATAGTAAGAAAAAGTTTGAAAAAAAAGGTACTCAAGTTTTCTATCCTTAGTTCCCAAAAAAATTTAGGTCTTTTATTGGTAAGAACAAGGTTGAGCTAAGAGGACTTGGTTACATTGTTGGCTACTAGAAGTGTACCTAGCCATCTTGTTGTTTGCTAATTGTCATTTTTAATCAACATATGAGTTCAAAATAGTCCAAATAAACAAAAAAGGTCTTGATATCTATCCAAAGACATAAAAATTATGAAATCAATAATTTTCTAGGTGAAATCCCTCTATTTTATTATTTCAATCTCATTTTCATTGAAATGTAATAATTTAAGTATGGAAAACATTTTTAGGTGTAATATGAAATTTTAAATATTAAAATATTTAATGGCTTCATCATGGTGTTTGAAACATATCTTCTAGTCCCAAGTCTCCATTAATCCATTTTCCAAGTTAACTTACTCTAGTTCTCCATTGCTCTGCATGTTTGCTTCTGTTTCTTACATTGTTATATTTTAGTTATTCTACTAATTAGGAACTTTCTATTTATTACAAATAAGTGTACACATACAATAACCTATAATTGAGTTACCTAGATACCTTGAAAGCTTTAGGTACCTAATATATCTTTGTATAATGCCACCCCTTATACATGACCTTTATGTAGGTTTCTTGGACATCTAACAACATGATGCTTAACTCCAAATGCCCCCAAATTTGACTAATAGATGTAAAATCTAGCTTCAAGAAGTCTTATAATTATCACTTCTTAATCCAAATGAATCTTAACTCTTTATTTTCTATTTTTCCACATTCTATCATAGTTATTTCATGTTTTATAGTCCTGATTGCATCAATTAACATAGATTCACTTACCATTCAATTGTGGAATTCATCCCATCTAAATAGTGTTTGTTAATTAAGGTTTTTCTAGTTGGATATGGCCATAGGTATCTTATTTTTCATGTTGTTTCAATATATTTAGATATAAATAACCTTGATTTATATGCATCTTATACTTATTTCACACACAAACACATGATAAACATAGAAAAAAGTTCACTTTTCTTTATTTTGTAGGATGTGTTTTCTCTTGATCGACTATGTCAAAATTTGGTTGATTTCCCTTAGTCTTATTTAGGATATATTCTACCTAGCCCTCTTTGAACTTGGGAAACATGAACTTGTTAGGTTGGGTGCGTGGGAGAGAAGAGATAGGTAAAGTGCACTTTCATGTGCTAGTTCAAAATTTTATGTTTGACTTGTTTTTTTTTTTGTTTAACTTTGGCCATTATTTTGATCATGATTTTCTTTATTTCTTAATCTTCTTTATCATCTTGTGTCATTTGCAAGAACATTGATGTTCATTTATTTTCTAAATTTTGGAGATTTAAAGCCCAAAAATGAAGGATCTAGCAATTAAATTGATATTTATTTAAAAAATTTAATCAATTTTGATAGATAATATGAATACATAGAATTTGAACTAAAGGATAAAATGTACTATTTAAATAAAATAAATTAATACTTGAATTATATTTTTTTGTGATTTTTCCAAATAAATAAAATGACTTCATTAACCATCAAATAAAACAATTGGTTAAGTTCAAATAAAATCATTTAAATTAGTTAAATAAATGTAAATTAAAAGTGAAATTAGACAAAACATTACTCTACTATTTGATGGAGATTCCCAAATAATTTGTCATCTCCTAGAGCCAAATTTTAAATATCATGTGACAATGCTTTAGATGTGGTAAAATAATGAAGATGTGAGTAGTATGTTAGATTACCTAGTATCGAGGGACTCTTCCACATTAATCATATGGGAATAGGTTTACCACAAGCTTCTATAGGGAGGCATGTACCTATCTTTAGTAATTAATCTAGAAATCCTTAGATAGACCATGCCATCCCTTCATGGTTTTGTCTGCTGGTTACTCTCTTAGATGAAGTTGTTGGTATTTTAAATTGGGAAGAATAAATTGTTGATAATCTAAAATACAATTCTAAGTTGATTCATTTTGTATAAATTTTCTTCTCTCACATACAATATGTGCCACTCTTTTTATTGGTCCAATTTCACCCATCTAGTCATTCCCCTATGATAAGTCCATTCAACCATGCTCCTTATACATTTATTTTAATTTTTTAATTTTAAATTTTTTCTCTCATTTTTTAAAGTTTTAAAAATACAAATATAAGTATGTATTAATATATACTTACATTTTTAAAAGATTACATATATTATTGTGTATATATAAAGACTTTTTAGTAAACATATGTTTTATTATATACATACTTTATATATAAAGCCCCATATGCATATTCTTATACTTCATAGGTAAAATTTACACACTTTAAAATAGAAATATCAAAATAATTATTTATCTATTATTTCTCCATTTACATATAATGACATATAAAGCATAAGTTTATATATACATACACATTCCATAAAATAAAATAAAATAATGAGTCATCTATGTTAATACTATTGGAAATATGGAGCCTTGCAACATGAGCATGAAGTGTGTATAGTTTGTGTTGGTTGTTTTTGTGTTGCCATTGATGTCAACATGGTGACAACTATATGGAAAAATTACTCGATTTATTGGAAGCTTTTCCATGTTGGTAATGTTCTTTTGTGATGAGCCAATGCATTGGCATTTGAGTCCGGAATTTACCCCAAGAATAGATATGACTCTAATCTCTTAACCATGTTATCATGTCTCATTCAAAAAACTATATCTTGGATCTTGAGAATTTTTGGGTTGTTAATAGAAAGTTATCTCTGAAATTGTTCAACTCTTTATTCTACTATTGTTCCTTGCTTAGCATATCAATGCGAGAGACTTCACATTTTCTTAAGGAGAACATTTTAATTCTGCAGTTTTAATGGTAGTCTCTTTGATGATAGTATGATGAGAATTTGATGTGGTCTCAGATATGGAAGGTGTTTGATTTGAGGATTGTATGTTGGTTTGGAGATTCTATGAATTATGTTCTAGTCTTTTCTGACTTAACGTATGCAATTCACTATGAAGACTAGTTATGCTTTATGGATGCCAGCTAACTTGCTATAATGAACTACATGGATAAAATGTTTTAAACAATATATGGTGCTGACAAGAGTGTTTTGATTATTTTGTCTTCATCTAATTAGGTTGACCTAATTGATGATTAATACATACTTGTATATATATAATATTCCTTGAAGAGAGAGAAGCGTGTGAAGCGAGTGGGAGTGTGAGTGTGGAAGAAAGGTGAAAGAGGATCTGGGCCTAAATGTTTTATTAGTTGGGGATCATAGCAGATTTGTTGAGTGTCTATTGTGTGAGGAAATACTTCATATTATGAGTTTCATTGGAATTGAATCCTACACATTGAAGGTGTATTCCAACAGTTCAAACCTTTTGGCAGTGAGCCACAATCTTTGTATCTTGGCAATTAGTCATCTTTTGTATTCAGGAAGTGAGCCTTTTTCAAGGATAGTGAATCATGGAAGTGAGCCATGTAATATCTTGTATTTGGATATAATATATTGTGAGTTAACCCTCACCGTGGTTTTTTCCCTTATTGGTTTTTCCACGTAAAAATCATGGTGTTCATGTGTGTGGTTGCATTGACTTGTTTCTATGTTCTCTTGCTAATTCAGTTAGAATTGTGATAATGGTTAGATGGATTTTATGTGAATAGTTTTATGGAATACTGATTCACCCCCCCTCTCAATATTCCATACATATAAATTTATTTTAGCTAATGAATATATCAATTTTGATAGTCAAAATAATTATTTATTTCTATAAAAACAAACACAAGTTTATTTGGTTTATTTTATACATGTTCAAACCATCCAAATTAATACATAATAGAAAGGTTAAAATTTACATTTAAATGGATGATGAATTAAGGAAATGTATCTATTTTATCTTAATTATTTATACAATAAAATTAATCTTACATTCTATACTACTTAATATATATTTGTGAATCATAAATTTAAAATTAATTTTAAGATTATTTTCTCCATTTACCTTTAGAATTTCACTAGTTTGAAATTGTTGGAAACCTGACTTGTTGGAGAGATTGTTGGAAGTTTGTCATTGAAGTTTGTGTGATGGAAACATGATTTGAATGGAAATATTAATGGAGATTGATGAGCATAAGATGTTATATGGTGTTTTCATTTATAGAAACCCATTATTGATGGAAATCCATGGAAAGCATGTAGAAGTGTTGGTATGGTAAAGATCAGATGATTGGATAATTTCCAAAGTCTGAAATGTAGTTCTAGTGTACAAAGAACTAGTATTTTGGTATGGTGTATGTTGGAAGAATTTTTTTCATGATTTGATGTCTTTTGCAGTTGAAGATAATAGTGAAAGAGTATTGGTTTGGATATGCTAGTGTAATTATGCTAAAGAGTATGATTGGAATGCTCCACATTCCATCGTGGATGAACATTTTGGTATGTCAACTTGAAGAAGTGTTTGAGGATTCCTATAGTATGTTTTATCAAAGTAGAAAGTGTTTTGGTTGTTCACATGTCAAGTTGTGACTGAAAAGATGGTTCATTCTATTGTTACTTTACTAGTGGTGTTGACCTAATTATTTTAGGTTGTGCAAAGATGAGTAGAGTTTGGAGTGGAATTATGAGAATAATTATAGGTCATGCCGACCTATATTAATGTTTTATATGCCTTGGTTCCCTTTGCAAGGCATGTATGATTATTTTTGAGCCAACAAGTTACAAGGATGCATGGTACATCAATTAGGTTGACCTAATTTATATTTTAGTTGGTTATGGTATATATACAAGGTTAATTCCTTATGTGAAAGTGAGTAGTGAATGTAGATATGTGAGATAATTAAGTGTGTGTGAGATTTAGAGTAGAGAAGTGCAAATTAGATTTGAGGTGAAAAATGAAGTGTGTTAAGTTAGTATTATGAGCTTCAATGAAACTACATATTCAACATAGGTCAGATGCATTTTTAGTAGTAAACATTTGGCAGTGAGCCACCCTTTCTCTTATCTCTTTCTATTTCAGGTAGTGATCCCTTTGGAAGTGAGCCCACCAATTGTATGAAACTTTGTAATCGGTTAAAATATTTATATTATGAGCTAATCCTCATTGTGGTTTTTCCCTTTTTGGGTTTTCCATGCAAATATGGCATTCTTGTGTTATTTGATGTGATGCATAATTTTTATGTTCCTTTCAATTACTGCAAGTTTAATGTGATTCATTGAATGAATGTTTAAGTTATTAAGAATATTGATCACCCCCCTCTTAGTATTTCAAGTGTTCAACAATTGGCATCAGAGTTTGGTTCCTTCAATTAGCTTGATTGATGAGGTAGATCTTTGAGTTGAACACATGACTACAAGGAAGTATGCTATTCCTCCAGAAGAGATTATCCCTAGAGTATTTACTGAAGAAGATTGCATAGTGGACATGGAAGGAGAACTCAAATTAGCTATTGATGATTTGGATAAAGTAGAAGCTAAGAACATAGATCTAAAAAAGAATCTTAGTGATGCAAATGATTGCATTAAGAAGTTGAGAGAAACACTTAAGAAATTTATAGATAGAATCAAGGAAACAAATGAGTTGAAGCTTAAGCAATCCAATGAGACTATCACCAGTCTGAAAGTGCAAGTTGAAGAAGGTAAAATATTTAAAGATTGATTGAATGTTAAATTGAAAAAAAAATAATGAAGAATGTTCAAATCTTGAACAAGAGGTTGTGACTCTAAGATCAAATCTAGAGAAAGAAAAGATTCAAGAATACAAATTCAAAAATATCTCTACAATTCTTGATGAGATGATTGCAAATCAGAAGGATTCTCAAGGAAAAGAAGGATTAGGGTTTGAGAAAGGTGAAATTTCAAAGGTAGATTAGACTCCAAAAAATGCTGAAAAGAAAGATGACAATAAGGGAAATGTCAGATAGATCTAAAACTAGGAGAAAGACATCAAGAGACCACCTATTAGACAACCAAATACACAAAGGTACCTGTTGATCACGATGTTATTCACACACCAATAGTGTAGATAAATCCTCATAGATAGACCAAGAGGACCTATCTTTACTTGAAAGACTAAACCAGGACAACCTAAATCACAAACTAACCCAACTTAATCCCAATGCTCGTTTATATCAGGTCTTGATCCTAATAGGTTTGCATCAAGGTTAATTGTGATTATTGTTAATCACAAGGGGTAAATGGTAATTTACGGTTCTCAAAGGAATCATAAGGATTGGTGAAAGATATTCTCAGTCCAAACATCAAAAAATTTCATCAAATCAACAGATTTTGCAATAACATTTTATGAATTTCAAAAAACTTTGCTATCACTTAAGTAAATTTAGCTTTAAGCATTCAAAAATATTATGGAAATAAAATATTTGCAATAAAATTTCCATTCATTTATCTCTTTTTTTGAAACATTTTTTGAAATTTAAACATCTCTTCTAAAATAAAGCATCAAAAATACTTGAAAAGTAAAATTGCTCCTAGGTATTATCCATGCATGCCCCAAGAATTAACCAAATCAAACAAAAACCACTCTATACTTAACTAGATTGCTTCAAAGCTAAGAATAGAATGATGTAAGATTTTAAAGAAAGGGAGGTTTATTTGGACACCGGGTAGGTTTTGTATGCACCCTTAAATGACACAACATATAGTCTTGTCCAACTAAATAAACAACCATCTACAAAATATTTCATACCATCCAGTAGCTTTCAAATTAGCTTTGATATTGATTAGCTTCTATGTGCATACAACTTTTTAATTTGGAATGATTTAGAAAACAAGAAAAATAAAAAAACTTAAAGAAGTTTTGGCTCTCTGACATCCACAAATTTTGAACTTAACATAAAATGCAACATCTCTTGGCCTTCTATAAGAACAAGACATAGGGGAGATAAGACAAATACATGAGAGGAAATCCAAGGGACAAATCACAAGAAGGCATGTGGAATATCTAGTAGGATAATTGTTGACGAAGTCAATGGATGTCAACCTTCCTCAACACATTAATATCTTTCAAGATTTTCATCCTTATACTATCACTAGGATAGTAACTTGAAACCGAATAGGATGTAGGAACTTCCCATATATTTAGAAAATTTTCTTTATCATTCTATTCCTACATTTTGGTTTTGCCTCAGGCTTAATACTCCCAAGAACGAATCACACCAGAGGTCAGCACATTCTTTCACCTCATTCATAATACTAGGATTCCCAATATTTTTGAAAATGAAAGATCCTCCTTCGCATAAACTCTCAAAACGTATCACTCGATCTAGATATAATTTTATTCGTGATTCAAATTTTTCTAATCATCCATACACAAATGTTGCATCACAATCTCTTCCACTTGCAAGCAAAAAATTCACACATTAAATCCCTTTTAAAACATTCATAAAACTCTCATGAAAATAAAACCATCATTAATAAATCATCATTTTAAACACATCATAAATATGGGTAAGTGCATGGATCTATGACACAATTGTGATGCCAAATTAAAAAAAATGCAAAAAAACACCAAAAAAGAGCATTTGGCACACACCCAAGTATCAAGTCATTTGGCACACACCCAAGTATGAAAACAAAAATAATTCATTCTTAACCTCATTTTCTATTCAACCCATAGCTTGGCTTCGAGGTTTTTAGCTCTGCAACTCGTGCTCACAAAATTTCTTCCTTTTTTTGCACTCTTAGCTTGCAATTCTTCATGAGGATGCCGCCAACATGTCAAAGAGGTCAAAGATTGCGAAGAGGTATGTATTTTTATTTATTTTTATTTTGAATTTGATTTAGAATGTACATTGAAATAGGTTTTTTTAATAAAATTTTGTTCTAATTCTCAAGGAATGAATCTCCACCTCCAAACATTGAGAATTCACAATCACCCCCTCACAAAGAGACTCCTATAAAAGAAAAACTTGAAACCCCTCCATCCAGTTCATAGGAATCCTCAAGGAACACAAGAAAATATACTAAATCAAATTGAAAACAAGAAAAGATACATTGAACAATTAATTGGAAGATTAATTGAGCATGCCAAAACGTTTGTCAAATTGTTGAAGTCAATTGTATCTCATGTAGGATAAATGAGCGAGAAAATAAATTTTTGGTGACAATTTTATGCTAGTGGTTTGTCATAGGCAGATGTCAAAAAAAATAAAATTAGCAAAGCTGACTTGTGTGACCTATTTACAGACCTAAGAACTAACACACCTTTTTCTCATGCATGCAGGAGGTTCCCTATCCATTGGTACCACCAGAATTAATTAAAAATAAATTTTGGGAGTGGTGGTGGATGGTATTTGACCAACCTCCATGCAATAACTATGAGGTACCACAATACTTTTTGAGGAAACTCTTGTTGGTGTTTTTCCAGTACATCCTTAGAACTCTCTAAAGAGTAGCCAATTCCTATAATCAAGAATCCTTAAGATGAATGGAAAACTTAATGAGTAAAGGGATTTAAGGACTTTACTCCTTCACTTCAAGCTCTATGGGACCTAGGAGGGTGTTCCTAATTGTGTTCATTTTGATCTATTTAATAAAGAACACATCAACTCACATATCGGTTCCTATGAATCAAGGTAGAAAAAAGGACACACATTCAAATAAGCATTTGATGATAAACAAAAATACCATTGATATTTCATTCATAATTTGCAAAAATTTACAATAGGAGATTAGATGTTTAAGGTATAAGATTTGTTTCGATATCAGTAACTTCTATAAAACTACTTTAAGATCATTATATATATGAGTCAAAACCAAGAAAATCCAATTGTTCTATTCATTGGCATCCTTTCTGCACCTAGTTTCTACCTGGACCATATACAGGACTGAAAATTTTAGAACCCTTTGTAATGAGCCATGAAATCCTTTTTATAGTACAAGGGAGAAACAAGCATCTGACTAAAATGCAATTACATTTCTAAATGTTTCATTTCAGCACCAATTTGAATTTCATTTCAAAATTCCCCACATGGTGACCTATAATCATTTGTTGAATATGGGGGGACAAAATTGATAACCACCATCAAAAGGAAAATGCAAATATTGCCAAAATTTTCCTTTAACTTTCAGCTAAGCTTTGCATCCCACATCCATGTCACCTTGAGTGTCCACATTCAGCATGAAAACCAAAATACTAGCAAACCACGCAAGGAGTAGAAGTAAACACCACGACAACTTTATCAACCAACACAAAAATTGAACACCCAAACACCAATTCTTTTAACTAGAACAAGGACCAACACCAGAACCCAACCTGTGCAGTACATGACCCACTTTGCATCCTTGCAAGAGGCAGGGAAGAAACTTCCACTCCCTCCTCTTCTTTATATTTACCTAGCACAAAGCCTTCATGCCCACTCAAAGTTTTCATAGATATTGATGGAACCGATAATACCTCCATTCCCAAAACCACAACTTGATTCAACATCATAAGGTACTGCTGATAGCCCAATTTTTTCTCTATTGCACTGTCTGAAGGGCTATACATGATGGAAATTGGGGAACTCTTCCTTCCATAAGAGCTACAACCATACCTTATATTTCTGTGTACTCTTGGTGCGAACGGTGTAGGCTCTTTTCCTTTATCTTCTATCTTCTCTGTAACAACACCTTGGTAACAACACCTTGGTTTCTTAACCTACTGCTACATCTAGTGGGAGCACATAAATACTTCTCACCAGGGGATTTCTCCTTCATAGATGGTACACATTCAGGTACATTATGCTCATGTACAAAGACATCACCTTGAGGCTTTTGCACATTGATTCTTGGAGACCTCCTTAATGGTACTGCAAAAGTGATTGGCTTACTCATCCTCGTTACCTAGTAGCTTCTCGAGCTCACAATGGAACACTCTTCACTCCCTACACAAATTTAGAAAATGCTAACTACTGATTGCAATGGTGAAAATGGAAATCACTCCATCCATATTTATCAAGCAAGTTTGATGGTGTTTGATCATCAATTTTGGCATCACATGCTCGAGGAAGCAATTAATCATTGGCGTCGATTTCATCACTGTTAATTACCCAAGTACTTGGAGATTTACATATCATTCCTCATAATAGCTGGAAATTAATTCCTCAAATGCACTAGGACCCAACTGATCACTCCTAGAGAGAGCACGCCATTAATGCTCACTGGTTGGAAAGAAAAATGACTAGCATATGCATATTTTTTATTTTTGAATGTCAGTCATCAATTTCAAAATGAGATGGAAGATTGAGTAGCCAAGATGTAGTCAAAAGGGGTTTAAAAACCCAATACCATAGCTCATTATCCTCTGGCCAATATGAAAATGTTGACTGGTTAGCCATGTCATTCATTCAACAGGCTCCACCACACTATGCACGATGGTTGAGAAAGTCCACGTGTCATCATTTCGCATACCTCAGAAGTTGTCTGGTGGGAATTAATTAAATGTCATGAGGTGTGTGATGAATGGCTCAGATTAAAATTTTCTTTTGCATCACAACTGTAAATCTCTCCATCATTGGTTATTGGATGCTTGTAGAAAGGTCGGGCCTCACATGGCAAGGACACACATTAGAATCTTGTGGACCTCACATGTATTATGACAACTATCCATTAATGCCCAAATGGTGTGCGATGGGTGGTGGGGATTAAATCTCCAAATCTAACAAGCCATATTCTTGCACATGCAAAATGTTAATTTTAAAGGCAGGGCCATGACTAGGCCGACAATAATAAAACCCTTGAGCACAATGACTTAAGTCTTTTAAAAATGAAATATTTTTCCAAACTTTACAAAAAAATTGGTGTGGGACAATGCATAGGGTGACTGTTTCTTCTAGGCTGGAGGGGCCAGTAAATGAAAGCATTCAAAGGCTTAAGTGATGACTAATTCAACTAGTAATTGGTGGGAATAGGTCACTACAAAATTATAACACTTAATGGTTTTAGTATAGATCGTTTATGAAGTTAGGGTTTACAAACCAAAACCTTTAGCCCACCCTTGTACATATAGCTTGAGAATCATGATTCAAGTCATGATTCTCTCAAAAAATTTCCAAAATTTTGGGAGCTTTATTAGTGGCTCATGCTCAAGGACGTATACCCTTGAGTGGGTATAGCAAGAATGTAGTTCTAAGCTTGAAGTAGACCAGGGAAGAAACACAAAAAACCCAAGAGCTTTCCTAGATAGGGAAAGAAAACACAACCATAAAGGAACACACCAAACCAAACCTCTATACATTATTCACAACACTATATAATGTAATTAATTTTTAAAAGCCTCTTCCATACAATTGGCTTCAATTCACAAATTTGAGGCCCATGGCCCCCAAAAACTTAGGACTAGTTATTTCCTCTGTTAAAGACTTTGTCTTGTTCTACTTGTGGTGGACCCACATGTGCATTATGCATTTATGAGTAACTAGCATCATCATGATCGTTACTATCAACATCATTGGCTATGAGACTGTCTTGTTCATCAACCTGATCCAGCATATACTTATCAAATTGAAATGGAAAAGTTAAATATTCATACTCCATTTGATCATTCATTTTACCTTCACATCCATCATGTACATCAAATGGAAATGCTTCATAGACAATTAGTTGTATGCTGGTCCAAGCTTTTGGAGTATCAAAAAGAAAAGATTCATATTCAAAAACACATTCATTGTGCTTGACATGAGTATTTTCCTCATTGGATGGAAACAATTCCATAATAAGGTCTACAAGATATGGGGCATCTGCAAAGAATTCGAGTTCACACTCATATTGATTTTCATTACATTTTATGCTATATGCACCCCTAAGTTCCTCTCCACATGGATCAAACAATCCTCCAATTTTAACATAAGCTGAAGAATCATCAAATTGTTCCTCCTCATTAACAGGAAACAATACTACTTCAAGACTAACATACCCATTTGAATGTACAAATTGATTATTCAGTGATAGGCCTCTCCCTTCATCCATGTATATGTTATCTCCATTATCATGTATCATAAGAACATTGGAATTTTCATCTACATCCCTCTCAATACTGGTGTTGTATTTAAGACTGTTACCATAGTCAATGACATCCTTATCTTCAAACTCCTTTTCTAGTGAACAATTATCACATTTAATTATCAACAAACCTAAATTACACTCTTGGTGCTCATCAGATACAATTTTCTCATTCATTTGTGGGATAACTAATTCACCAACACTTGTGCCATTACATCTTTCATGTGACTAGGGAGCTGTTAAATCAAGGTTACCATCTTCAAATACAAATTCACAAATATCAATGTCAGCTTGGTCCTTATTTATACCATCTCCAATATATTTACCAATGGTACTTGCCAAAAACTCATCAGGATTTTCCACAAAGATTGGATTGCTCCTACACCAGTAATGGTCATCATTCATGACCTCACCTAGTAGTGAAGGTTCATCAAATAAGGGATCTTTCCACACCTTCATGGTTGTCACATATACCCCTGCCTTTTCAATATAAGGGTCCCAATCTCTAAGACCATCAATGCATTCAAAATCAATGTACTCACTTGAGCAGAGAGAAACATTTTCAACATCCTCTTCATTAGTTGTACTCAAAACTATTGATCCACATTCTATAAAATTCTTCACATGAAGAGAATTGTTCATTGCCACGAAAATGCACTCTTTCAAGGCTATCAATATGTCCTTTACTTGAAGTGAGAGACTCCACTTCAATTTCATAAGAAGAATTATTATCAATAAAGGATCGACCAAGTTCAATTTCATCACCTTGGTCACTGATTTGTGCATCATTATCCCTAATTAAACCAAAATGTGGGGCTTCCCTTTGCATCCCTTGTGCTTGCTCACAATCTAGGACATCCCAAGGACGAAAATCACACACCATTTCCTTGTCCTCATATTTTGTATCTCCATCCTCATCATTGCTATACATATCTATATCTATGGTGCTTGTAAAGTGACAATAGTCATCAACTGGTTGTTCACATTCTAATATATCCCCTTGATTAGCTAGCACTAGTTCCTTTGATTCTCCTCATCATGATAACCACTAGTAACACTCTGAGGCAATACTTATCATGTATATTCATTCTTAGCCTCCTCTACAACCCTTATTCAATCAACTACTTGGCTTAGATTGTGGGGCTTCAATTCCTTTGGTAAAGTGCTCAATCTTGATTGATACATGTCACAAAATAAATCAATACATATGGAGTCTTCTGGTTTGAGATCTTTTGGTATCTCTAGTAAGGTGTCCACAAATCTAGAGAAAAAATCATAGGGTGATTCCCCCTGGTACCTTTTCATTTCATGTAAGCTCTTGGCTGAGAATACCTAATCAACTTTACCTTGATCTTGTAAGCTTTTCACTTGAGTCTTACAATTATTCTCACATTGTGGCGATGGAGAAATTGGAGTGATAGAATCCTTGTCGTCTTGGCTCAAACCTATACTAGTTGATCCACTATTTGTATTTGCATGAAATGCACTAAGATTTCTAGCCTTAGTGGTTGCATGTCCCTTCATCATTGAATACTTCAAATTGTTATCAATGTCTATGGAAATTTGGTATGATTGATGCAATGTAGTAAGCTCTTTGTCTCTCAAGAGGTAACTCATATTTTTATCAAATGCATCCAAGTACACCACCAAACATTTAGCATCATTTGGTCTTATGCTTGCAAGGATCTCTCTGATTACCTTTGAGAATCTAAAATTGAAAGAACAAACCAACTCATCCTCTTCCTTCTCCGTGCTCATGAATTTTTGTCTAGTTAGGATCAGATCAATCCTCTCCAAACTGTTCCATGAAAAATACTTTAAACTCCTCCCATGAGTGTATGGAGGAAGCTAGAAAATAAGAGAACCAGTCTCTTGCATCTCCTCTTAAGGATTGGACAAATAGTTTCATAACATCTTCAAAGTCCAATTCATAATCTCCCATCATATCAACAAAATATTACAAATGCTTTCTTGCAAATTCAACTTTTGCACCATTGAACTTTGGTATCTTATCCCTAGTCTTAGGTGGTAGAACATTGGGATAACTACAAATTTTATCAAAACACATGGCTCTATATCTCTTAGTACTGAAATGTCTTTGATCCAACAAAGGTTGTCCATCATGCATGGTTACATTCATGTCTACACTAGAATGTGCAACTTGACTACGCATTCTCACTCCTTGAAAGAGAATTATAAATTTTTCTTTGCAATTATACAATACTACAAGTTCTTTTCAGTAATTACAACCCTAAGCCTTTATAATGCATATTTCCTATGAATTTTGCTTAAGATCTGACAATATAGCATGCTTATTTGTGATAGTAGATCATTTTCAATTCACATTTGAAATGCATGCTAAATTACCATCATTATTCCCTGATCTAGTGCTAATTTACTTAATAGGGAATCATTTACATTTTGAGCATAGAAAATTTATCATAATTTTCTCATAACATGATCAAATTTTACCCAATTCTATGAGAATACCTAGAATTTTGTAGTGGTCGCCTATCCTTTGTCTTTAAATTTGTAGATCTAGAGATTTGATGTATGCTTTATCAGGTTATGTAGTTAGAGTTTCCAAATCCTATTATGGAGGATTAAACTTCAAATGAGATGAAGTTTCTTCAAGAATAGAACATGTTTTGGGTTGGCTTCTACATTGGAGTCACTTTTAGGTTCTTCAAACTTTGCTGCAATCAAATCTTTTACCAGGTTCAAGAATTTATCAATATCTAAACATGATACTCAAAATTATCAGACCATTTGACTCTATGATATAAATATATGCATTTGGAGAATGAGAATTATCCCCAGTAGAGTCACAATTTTGTTGGTGTTTTTTCAGTGCACCCTTAGAACTCTCTAAAGATTATCCAACTCCTATAATCAAGAATCTCTAAGATGAATGACCAACTTAACGAGTAAAAAGCTTTAAGTACTTTAATCTTTCACTTCAGGCTCTATGGGACCTAGGAGGCTGTTCCTAATTGTGTTCATTTTGATCTATTTAGTAAATAACACATCAACTCATAGATAGGTTCCTATGAAGGGAAAATAAACATAATCCACTAAAATATTGGTTGATCTTTTAGAAAATAATCATTTATTCACTAGGAACAAGAAAGTATCTCAAGTACATGCCTTGTGGTTAAATTTTTTAAATGAATTATGCTCTGATTCTAATTCCATGATTAGGTAAACCATCAACATATTTCAAGTGTAAATATCTTTATCAAATAGACCAGTGTTTCATCAATTGGGAAATGGAGTCAAACATATAATAACCTGTAATACATAAATTCTTTAACTCTAATAGTAATGGAATATTTTCACAATGCCTTACATCATGAAAACTCATAGTTCCTAAAACACGACTTCTTATCAGATCCTTTGCAAATTATTACAAATCTGTGAACCTATTCAAGCATTTAATTGACTCTTTGAATCAAGACAGAAACAAGGACACACATTCAAATAAGAATTTGAGGACAAATGAAAATACCATTGATATTTCATTCATAATTTGCAAAACTTTACAATATGAGAGTATATTTTTAAGGTATAAGATTTGTTTCAATATCAATTGTTTTTGTAAAACTACTTTAAGATCATTATATATATGAGTCAAAACCAAGATAATCCAACTGTTATATTCATTAGCATCCTTTCTACACCTAGTTTCTACCCAGATCGTATATAGGACTCAAAATTTTATAACCATTTACAATGAGCCATGAAATCCTTTTTATAGTACAAGGAAGCAACAAGCATCCATATAAAATGCAATTACATTTCTAAATGTTTCATTTCAACATCAATTTCAATTTCATTTCAAAATTCCCCAAATGGTGACCTGTAATCATTTGTTGAATACGAGGAGACAAAATTGATAACCACCACCAAAAGGAAAATGCAAATAAAGCCAAAATTTTCCTTTAACTACCAGCTAAGCCTTGTATCCCAGGTCCACGTCACCTCAAGTGTCCACAGTCAGCATGAAAACCAAAAAACCAACAACCCACACAAGGAACAAAAGCAAACACCATGACAACTTTATCAACCAACACAAAAATTGAACCCCCAAACACCAATTATTTTAACCAGAAGAAGGAACAACACTAGAACCCAACCCACAGTACATGTGCCCACTTCACATCCTTGCAAGAGGGGGGGAAGAAACTTGTGCTCCCTCCTCTTCTTTATCTTTATTTGGCACAGAGCCATCATGCCCGCTCAGAGTTTTCATAGATGTCAACAAAACTAATAATACCTCCATTCCCGAGACCACAACTTGATTCAACTTCATAAGGTACTACTGATAGCTCAAGTCTATCTGTGTTGCACTATCTGAAGGGCTATCCATGATGGAAATTTGGGAACTCTACCTTCCATAAGAGTTGCAGCCATACCTTATCTTTCTACGTACTCCTGGTGCGAATGGTGTGGGCTCTTTGCCTTTCTCTTCTGCCTTCTTTGTAACAACACCTTGGTTTCTTAACCTAATACTAGATCTAGTGGGAGCACATGAAGACTTCTCACCAGGGGCTTTCTCCTTCATAGATGGGACACATTCATGTACATTATGCTCATGTACAGATACATCACCCTAAGGATTTTTCACGTTGAGTCTTGGAGACCTCCTTACTAGTATTGTAGAAGTGATTGGCTTACTCATCCTCATTACCTAGTAGCTTCTCAAGATTACAATGGAATACTCTTCACTCTCCACATAAATTTAGAAAATGCTAACTACTGATTGCAATGGTGAAAATGGAAATCAATCCATCCAAAATTATCAAGCAAGTTTGATGGTGTTTGATCATCAATTTTGGTGTCACATGCTTGAGGAAGCAATTAATCTCTAGTGTCAATTTCATCACTGTTAATCACCTAGGTACTTGGAGATTTGCATATCATTCCTCATAATATCTAGAAATTAATTTCTCGCATGCACCAGAACCGAATTGATCACTCCTAAAGAGAGCACACCATTAATGCTCGCTAGTTGCAAAGAAAAATGACTAACACATGGACATTTTTTACTTTTGAATGTCGTTTGTTGATTTTGGAATGAGATTGAAGATTGAGGAACCAAGATGTGGTCAAAATAGGTTTGAAAACCGAATACCATAGCTTGTTATCCTCTAGCCAATGAGAAAACATTGATTGGAAGCCATGCCATTCATTCAATGGGCTTCGCCACAGTCTGCACAGTGGTCGAGAAACTCCATGCATCATCCTTTCACATACCTCACAAGCTATTTGGTGGGAATTAATTAAATTTTGTGAGGTGTGCAATGAATGGATTGGATTAAATTTTGCTTTTGCATCATAGTCGTCAATATCTTCATTATTGGTTATCGAGTGCTTGTACAAAGGTCAGGCCCTACATGGCAAGGACACACGTTAGAATCTTGTGGACCTCGCATGTCTTATGATGGTTATCCATTAATTCCCACATGGTGTGTGATGGGTGGTAGGGATTAAATCTCCAAATCTAATGGGCCATATTCTTGCACATGCTAAATGTTAGTTTTAAAGGCGGGGCCATGACTAGGTTGATGATAATAAAACCCTTGAGGACAATGACTTAATTGCTTTAAAAATGAAATATTTCACCCAAATTTACAAAAAATTTGGTGTGGGACAATGCATGGGGTGACTGTTTCTTCTAGGTTGAAGGGGTTGGTAAATGAATGCATTCAAAGGCTTAAGTGATGACTAATTCAACTGATAACTGGTGGGAACAGGTCACTATAAAATTATAACACTAAAGGGCTTTAGGATAGATCGTTTATTAAGTTAGGGTTTATAAACCAAAAACTTTAGCTCACCCTTGGGAATATAGCTTAAGAATCATGATTCAAGTCATGATTCTCTCATAATTTTTCCAAAATTTTGGGAGCTCTATCAACTCTATTGTGAGTTTTTCCTCAACAAGATGCCAAATTATTTTGACATATTAGACTTTCAAGGTAGAGGTGGGGGCTCCACACATGATAGACCTAGTGCATGATGTAATCCATAGTTGGCACCGAGACCCTTGGCCAAACCCATGGTGGAGAATGTTGTCGTTCCTTCCATTTTTAAGGATAGTGTAGAGGTAGACACATTGGAGTCAATTAGCTCACTCACCTAGACCATTATATAGTGTGTGAGGCCTCTAGTAGAGCATGATGTGAAGGAGACGTGTAGGCCCTGAGCTCCACCCCACCATTGTGGTGCTTGCGGTGTTGTTTGCACATACAATTATTAGAGTGCTTGAGATGCATCTACATAGCCTACATTATTTTTAGAGGAAATGAATATGATAGATGAATTTCTGAATAATACATATGACATTGATACTCAGGTAAAATTCAACAAGTTCATTTAATTTTGTTTATTAAATTATATTTTGAAATTAAAGAATAACTAAATTAGTAGAATCAATATGATGAAATTTCAAGTTTGGAGTGTTCATGAGATGTGCTCCATTCCTGTAGACCCTTATTCATTCTCAAAATTGAGTCCATAGGTATGCAACTAGTATTAAGGATATTATTATTGCATTTGAATAGTTGAATGCTATATTTGAATGTTTGTATCATAACATGCTTTGGATGTCAAATAGTTTCCTGGTGGACCTTCGAGCTCCACACCTCATAATTCATGTCCTCAAACAACTTTCACTCAAGTAACCTTTTTTCATTTATGGTGTTGTAAAACAATGTTACCTAGTTTTCATAATTTTGCGTATACAAATCTAAAAAAATGATAAGAAACACAAACATTGGTTTCTCTTGTGAGATCCTAATTATATTTACCATTCAACATCCATCTCATTTTCGATTCCTTTCATTGTGCATATTTTAACCATTTTATATCACATATCCCAATCTTTAACACCTCATATATTATACCACCTTCCTCCATATTTCATCTTATAGACATATCATTACAAGAAACCTTTCCTTCTACTCATTATTGACCAAATATCTTATATGTTATTACTACACACCTCAAGTTCCCACTTCATGTCCTATATTCAAACCTTAGACACCACCTAATTCACTTTATGGTCTAATATTCCCTCCTAATTACTTCCCATTAACCTCTAGTATAGTTCACCTTAAAAATGTTTTATTATCCCATCCTAGCTCATCCAATTAATCTCTACTAATCCATTCTATGTGTCACATTATCTTCTCCTAATTCACTTTTCATTCCTTTATTCCTTCCTAATCCCATCCCATTAACATTTAATAGTTCACCCTATTTTCCATGATCCCCTCCTAGCCCATCCCACTAATATCTACTAGTCCATCCTATGTTTCATTATGCCCTTCTACTCCCATCTTATTGTACCCTTTATTATTTTATCCTATGTTCCATCGTCCCCTATGTTCCACCCTATGTTCCTTTACCCATTCTATGTTATACCATCTTTATCCACATTTCATCCTATAAGTCTTCTCTATTACTACTACACACAGGTCAAGTTCCCACTTCATGTACTATATTCAAACCCTAGACACCTCTTAATTCACCCTATGTTCAATTATTCCCTACTAATCCCATCCCATTAACCTCTAATTGTTCACACTATTTTGTTATCCCATCCTATCCTATCCAATCAATCTATACTAGTCCATCCTATGTTCCATTAACCCCTTCTATTCCCATCCCATTACCCTCTCTTATTTCACCATATATTCCATTATCCCTCTTGTTCTTGTCCTATTATCTTCCCCTAATTCAACCTATTTTCCTTTATTCCCTCCTAATCCCATCCTTACCCATCCTATTAATCTATTCTAGTCCATCATATGTTCCATTAACCCCTTCTATTCCCATCCCATTACCCTCTCTTATTTCACTGTATGATCCATTATCCCCTCTTCGTCTTGTCCTGTCATCTTCCCCTAATTCACCCTATGTTCTTTTATTCCCTACTAATCACATCCCATTAACCTCTAAAATTTCACCCTACATTCTATAATCCACTCTTGGACCATCCCACTAATCTCTACTAGTCCATTCTATGTTCCATTATTTCATTTGACTCCCATCCCATTATACCCTCTACTATTTCACCATGTTCCATTATCCCCTCTTGGTCTTGTCTCTTTATCCCTTCTATGCTATAGCAAATCCATCCAAATTTTATCCTATACACATGTACCATTACAAGAAATCTTTCCTTCCACTCATTATCAACCAAAGTTGTCTTCTCCATTACTGTTGCACACCTCAACAACCAACCTCATGTGCTATAGTAAAACCCTAGACATGTCCTAATTCATCGTATGTTCCATTATCCCTTTGAAAGCTGCTAGTAACATAGTAATTCTCACTTCATTCATGTGAACTTCATTGTGGCATTATCACTATGTTGAAAACATGCCCTCATTAACATTACTTCATTAGCATATGCAATTTAAATCTCAATGAGCACTTAACTTGGGAATTTGCAAGAGTTTTGACTATACCAGTGGACTTAGTATTTTCACCATTATGTGATCTATAAGCACTATATTGTAGTCTCAACTGAGGCCAACCATTTACTCTTTCATGCAAGGTCACTACCACCAATAGGGACTGTATTGTTGCATAGATTGCCATCACTTCCCAAATTTTTCTTAACTTTATGTTTCAATTTCTTTCAAATGCCATTGACCTTTACCTTGTATTGAATTTTGTTACTAGTATCACCATTCTTGACTAGCTTCCTTCAAAATTTGATGCACTCATGATGCATGATTCTTTTTCATTTTTATCTATGAAGTTGCTACACTTTCACATTTTTAATTCCTACTCATTTATGACAGTCATATTGTTTCTCTTTTGATTTTCATTTGTTGCACATTTATGACAGTTATAAAGGGACTACTTGAACTTCTTTATATGACTCTTAGATATGTTGTTTCATTTTTATTTGTTGACATCAGACAACCCTGGCGATGTTGGTGGCACAATGGACCATGGAGTTGTTGCAACAATAGTCAATTATAATCCTTTGAGAGAGGTATGAAACAAATTAATCGATTTGAAATTATATTTTCTCTTTTATGGTCTATTATTGAAAATTTTCATGATGCTTGTATGTAGTTTAATTTCTATCTTGATGGTTGCTATAGTTGGTAGTCACTCTAGATCATGGATGTGGTAATGTTGTAAATGTGCATGATGATTATTTGTATGCAGTAGGTGACTATATTTTGTTATATGTCATTCCATAATTCAATTTCTATGTATTAACATCTATACTTTTTATTGTATTAGTTGTAGCTCTAGAGGAGTCTGGAGAGGAGGTCTAGTGAGTATGTTCAAAAGACAAGAGAACCAACGTGCACTCCATCTAGCCAAATCTCAAAGGCAGCACATGATCTTTTTCCCTCCCTTAGAGGGAAATAACTATGTATTAGGGTAATTTTTTGTATGCCTATGTGACATTTTGGAACATATTTTTTGTACTATCAATATATATGTGACATTTTATGTCCATATGGCTCTTTTGTAGTAATCCTATATGGATTTTTTGGATATATTATATATAATTTTATCAATATATCATTGTATATCCTTACGACCTTTTGATTAAAGAAAATATTATTTTTCTACTGCCATTCTTGAATGATTTTATCATGCATATTGTGTAAATTGTATGCTTGAGTGTTGTAGGCATGGGTTTTTTTACATCTAATGTTTAAATAATTATTGTCGATTGCTCAATAAGCTCCATCTAATATGTATTGTGTAAATAAGCTCCATTCCTGGTGGTTTGTATCCTTCACAATGCTTCAATTACTTGTGCTTCACTTATTCACATGCATGCTTCACTTATTCACATGTATACTTCATGTATATTGCGTGAATTCACATGTATGCTTCATGATTCTAATGTATAATTCATGTGTTCACATGTATTCTTCATGATTCATGTGTATACTTCATGTATTTCATGTATGCTTCATGCTTCTTGAGTTCTATTGTTGTCTAGTGGCAAGGATTTTAACACCAAAAGGTTTTAAATGAATTGTAAGAGATCATTCCCATAAAAAAATATCATAGAAAAATGTATTGCTTTTAATTCATGGTTGAGATTGGCATCGAACAACTAATGGTTCTGATTTTAAAGCTTAGAAATCATTGCATTTGTATCTATAGAACAAGTGGATGTTTCAAACCTTGCATATATATATATATATATATACCTCTATGAACTTGTATGAATGTGCATCAAAACACATGATAGTTGTTGATCAAACCAACAAAAAATATTTGCATATACTAATATCACAACACTTGACATCTCATTAAATGAAATCAATGCAAAAGTCAATTTTAATGATATTCTAAAGATATTAGATGTGTATGAACAACAATATAAGCTTGATTTCTAGATGCATCACCCATGTGCAGTTATCACATTTCTCCCATATTCATCATTTAAATAAGTTTAAAAAACCTCCTTCCATTTTCTATGCATGAAATAACATGACAAATCATTGGGAAACATGGTCCTATAATTGCCACCACATCATGTCTTATAACTCTAGAGCACGAAAAAAAAATCATGGATATTGAATATCTAGATCCAATGTTTCACTAGTAGGCTGAGTTTTGCATCTCAGCAAGGGTGCACTATTTGGTGACAACTATAGTTTGGAATCTTAAGGGATTCAACTAGTTGAACATAGCTCAAAGTGATTTGACATGTTTGGGTTCAAAAAAGGACCATGCCTAGTGTAAAATTACCCATCCACACACATTTGAATAGTTCATTTCGTCGCACGAGTTGCAAAATAAAATTTGCACCGTTTTGCAACTTTACACTGCTTACATTTGATAACTTTTTTCCCAAGTGAAAATTCACCACTATAGGAAAACACCTACAAGATAGTGAAAACTAGGAGAGGTTATTGTAGAGGGTCCCAATGTGATCCCATAGGAATAGACAAGAAGTTTCTAAGCATCTCGGTATCTGAGTAATAGCCCATAAAAAATTGTAGCCATTTTACACTTTGGACTCTTAAGGGATTCTACTGGTTGAACGTAGCTCAGAGTGATTCAACATGTTTGGGTGTGAAAAAGGACCATTCCTAGCGTAAACATACCCATTTATATGCGTTGGAATAATTTGTTTGATCACACAAGTTGTAGAACAAAAGTTGCACCACTTTGCAACTTTACACTACTTGCATTTGATAACTTTTTCCCCAAGTGAAAAGTTGCCACCATGGGAAAATTCCCTCGAGATAGAAAAAAATGAGAGAATTTATTATATACGGACCAAAACAATCCCATAGGCTCAAACAAGAAGTTTCTAAGCATCACGGTATTTGAGTAACAACCCATTGAAGATTGTAGCCATTTTGCACTTTGGACTCTTAAGACATTTTATTGGTTGAACATAGCTCAGAATGATTCAGCGTGTTTAGGTGAAAAACAAGACAATTCCTAGCATAAACATACCCATCTAGATGTATTGGAATAGTTTATTTTCTCACACGAGTTGTAAAATGAAATTTGCACCACTTTGCAACTTTACACTGCTTATATTTGACAACTTTTTTCCCAAGTGAAAAGTCACCACCACAAGAAATCACCTCCAAGTTAGTGAAAACTGAGAGGTTATTTTAGAGAGTCCCAACATGATCCCATAGGGTTATATGAGAAACTTTTGAGTGTCATGGTATTCGAGTAACATCCCGTCAAAGATTGCAACAATTTTGCACTTTGGACTCTTGAGGGATTTTTCTGGTTGAACATAGCTCAGAGAAATTTGACATATTTGGGTGAAAAAAAGGACCATGTATAGCATAAAAATTCTCACTTAGATGTGTTGGAATAGTTCATTTGGTCACACGAGTTGCAAAATAAAAGTTGCACCACTTTGCAACTTTTCACTTTTTGCATTTGAAAACTTTTTTCCCAAGTGAAAAGTCACCACCACAGGTTAATGCTTCTGAGATAGAAAAAAGTAAGAGATTTTATTGTAGAGGGTCTCAAAATAATCCCATAGCCTTAGATGAGAAGTTTCTAAGCATCAAGGTGTCCGAGTAACAACTTGTTGAAAATTGTAGCCATTTTGCACTTTGGACTCTTAAGAAATTTTGTCGGTTGAACGTAGCTTAGAGTGATTTGACATGTTTGAGTGTGAAATAGGATTGTGTCTAGTGTAAACGTACCTACCTAGATGTATTGTAATAGTTTATTTAGTCACATGAGTTGTAGAATGAAAGTTGCACCACTTTGCAACTTTATACTACTTGCATTTGACAACTTTTTCCCCAAGTGAAAAGTCACCACCATGGGAAAATGCCTTCGATATAGAAAAAAATAAGAAATTTTATTGTAGATAGGCCCAACATGATGCCATAGGCTCAAGTGAGATGTTTCTAAGTGTCACTATGATTGAGTAACATGTCAAATATTGCAACCATTTTGCACTTTGGACTTTTAGGGGATTCTACCAATTGAACGTAGCTCAAAGTGATTCGACATGTTGGGGTGTGAAAGAGGCTCATGCCTAGTGTAAATGTACCCATGTGGATGCATTGGAATAGTTCGTTTAGTCATATGAATTGCAGAACAAAAGTTGCACCACTTTGCAACTTTACACTACTTGCATTTGACAACTTTTTCACCAAGTGAAAAGTCACCACCATGGGAAAATTCTTCCGAGTTAGAAAATATCAAGAGAGGTTATTGTAGAGGGGCCCAACACAATCCCATATCCTAAGATGATAAGTTTCTAAGTGTCACAATGTCTGAGTAACAACTCGTCGAATATTGAAGCCATTTTGCACTTTGGACTCTTAAGGGATTATGTCAGTTGAACATAGCTCAAAATAATTTGGCATGTTTTGGTGTGAAAGAGGACCATTCCTAGCATAAAAATACTCACTTGGACATTTTGGAATAGTTTGTTTGGTCACATGAGCTGCAGAATGAAAGTTGCACCACTTTGCAACTTTACACTACTTGCATTTGACAACTTTTTCCCCAAGTGAAAAGTCACCACCATAGGAAAATACCTCTGAGTGAGTGAAAACTAAGAGATATTATTGTAGAGGGGACCAACATGATCCTATAGCCTGAAATAAAAAATTTCTAAGCATCACAATGTTTGAGTAATATCTTGTCGAAGATTGCAGCCATTTTGCACTTTGAACTCTTAAGGGATTCTGCTAGTTGAATGTAGCTCAGAGCAATTTGGCATGTTTTAGTGTGAAAAAGAACCATTCCTATTTTAAACGTACCCACCTGGATGCATTGGAATAGTTCCTTTGGTCACACTAGTTACAGAACAAAAGTTGCACCACTTTGCAACTTTACACTACTTGCATTTGATAACTTTTTTTCCAAGTAAAAAAGTCACCACCATGAGAAAAATCCCCTGAGTTAACAAAAACTGAGAGAGGTTATTGTAGAGGGACCCAACATGATCCCATAGCCTCAAACAAGAAGTTTCTAAGCATCATGGTCTATAAGTAATAACTTGTCGAAGATTGTAGCTATTTTACACTTTGAACTCATAAGGGATTTTGTTGGTTGAACGTAGCACATAGTGATTTAGTGTGTTTGGGTGTAAAAGAGGACCATGTATAGCATAAATATACCCAACTGAATGTATTAGAACAATTTATTTTGTCACACAAGTTGCTGAACAAAAGTTGCAACACTTTACAACTTTACACTACTTGCATTTGACAACTTTTTCCCCAAGTGAAATGTCACCACCATGGAAAAATGCCTCTAAGTTAGAAAAAACTAAGAGATCTTAATGTAGAGGGGTAAAACATGATCCCATAGGCTTAGACGAGAAGTTTCTAAGCATTACGGTATTTGAGTAACAACTCGTCGAAGATTGCAGCCATTTTGCACTTTGGACTCTTAAGGGATTCTGCTTGTTGAACGTAGCTTAGAGTGACTCAACATGTTTGGGTACAAAAGTAGACCATTTATAATGTAAACGTACCTCACTAGACATTTTAGAATAGTTTTTTTGGTCACACGAGTTGTAGAACGAAAGTTGTACCATTTTGCAACTTTACATTACTTGTATTTGACAACTTTTTCCCCAAGTGAAAAGTCACTACCACAGGAAAATGCCTCCAAGATAGAAAAACTGAGAGAGACTATTTTGGAGAGTCCCAACATGATTGCATAGACTTAGATTACAAGTTTCTAAGCATCACGGTTTCTAAGTAACAACCCATCAAAGATTGTAGCCATTTTGTAGTTTGGACTCTTATGAGATTTTATCAGTTGAATGTAGCTCAGAGGGATTCAACATGTTTGGGTGTGAAATAGGACCATGCATAGTATAACCGTACCTACCTAGATGTGTTAGAACAATTCATTTGGTCACATGAGTTGTAAAAAAAATTTGCACCACTTTGCAACTTTACACTCCTTGCATTTGACAACTTTTTCTACAAGTGAAAAGTCACCACCATGGGAAAATTCCTCCAAGTTAGTGAAAAATTAGAGAGGTTATTGTAGAGGGGCCCAACACAATCCCATATCCTTAGATGAGAATTTTGTAAGCCTCACAATGGTTGAGTAAATTGTCAAAGATTGCAACCATTTTGCACTTTGGACTCTTAAGGGATTCTGCTGGTTGTACATAGCTCAGAGCAATTCAACATGTTTGGGTGCGAAAGAGGACCTTGCCTAGTGTAAACATACCCACCTAGATGCGTTGGAATAGTTTTTTTGGTCACACAAGTTATAGAACAAAAATTGCACCACTTTGTAACTTTACAGTACTTGCATTTGACAACTTTTTTCCTAAGTGAAAAGCAGCCACCATGGGAAAATGCCTTTGAGTTAGCAAAAATTGGGAGAGGTTATTTTACAGGGGCCCAAAAAAATCTGATAGGATTAGATGAGAAGTTTCTAAGTGTCATGGTTTCTGAGTAATAGTCCATCAAAAATTGCAGTCATTTTGCACTTTAGACTCTTAGGGGATTTTGTCGGTTGAACGTAGCTCAGAGCAAAAACTAGTGCCTCACCTAAATAAGCTAAAAGTTACTAAAAAACTATTTACTAGCACATGTGTAAATCCTTGGAAAATTTTGAAATCTCCTTTCTTCAAATGAAGTGTTTTGGAAACATTCACTTGGAAGTCTTTTCCATTGACCTTTTGACTCTAATTGCAAAAACACACACTTTTAATGACTACCACTTTTCCATCACTTTTCCATCACTTAAGTTTGTTGTTTCAACTTGAATTTAACAAAAATATTTCTGTGGAGAGCAATGAAAGGTTGTGTTAGTTGTAAGACAATGGTAATAAGAAAAAGGGGACACTCTACAAAGAATGGACAATCTACAAAGAATGGACAATCATGCCATTAGAAAATTTGCAGGGACAATAGGGTGTAAATGTCACTATGCATGGAGGTCAAGACCATAATGTGAGGTAAATGAAAATAAATAGACAACCACCATAAAGTATGCAAAGGATCACCAAATTATACACAGAGGAAAAGACAATACTTAGAGAACAACCATAAAGTATTTAAGAAAAAGGTCTTTTATTTTATGAAAAAAGCATTGAAAAGGCATTTTAATTATTTCATGAGGATTATTTTCACATGCATGAGTGAAAAGGGATTAATTTTCATCTTTGATTTTTGAGTTTTGATCAATAATAGTGAATCATTCATGCATTGTGTCAATAAACCATAATGCTGATTTGTGCTTTGGAAATGCTATATCATGGAAGTCTAAATCCAAAAAGGGTTGAGAATCATCATGATATGTTTTTAATAACTTGATAAAACCCAAGGTATGTTCTCAAGTTGTTCCATCCTTTGTTTGTGCTATTGGCCATGTGACTATGTTGCCAAAATTGACAAGAGCACCAAATTCCAAGTGACTATTTGGAGAGATTGGTTGGTTGAAGAATGTTTGGGAGTTGTCAAAGGTGTTGGAGAGTATTGAAACATTGTTTCCCCACTATTCATATTGTTTTTCCCTTGTTGGTGTGTTTTTCTAATGCAGAGTAGGGGTAGGTTCAACAACCCAAATTAGCCTTCATATGCCTTCTAATGGTTTCATGAACAAAAATAGAAGAGGTAGTTTCTACACTTTAAAACTATTAGCCATTTGACGTTATGACCTTTTGATGATGGAGGACATTGCATCAATGTAGAATAGAATATTATGATGAGGAAATGATGTTACATTCCTTTCAAGAGGGTTTGGAAACTTCTCAAAGTCTAGACACAAGTTCAATGGTGAAAACATTCACAAGGGTAATCGATTGTCATATGCAACAATGTACAAACATCAAACAATGATGGAAATTGTAATCCAATGGGTCTCAATAGTGAATAAATAAATCTTCCACTTGTCTCAACATTCATCAAACATAATACAATGATCTAGTTTTAAAGGTTTGACCAAACAATCACAATGAGGGTTCTTTTGACTGCAAATAAGCCAAAATACAACATATTGTCTTCTTATTCTCCTTCACACGTGCAAACCCAAGCCCCAAATATTTTAATGTTATAGAATACATCAAGATATAATTAACTACAAGTTTAATTTTTTTTTTCATGGGGGAAACCTAAGAAAATGCATTTTTATTGTCCCTTGTAACCCTAGGTAGGGTTTCTGGAAAGTTTCACCAAAATGATGACATCTCCCTGCAAACTCAATGAATCTTAATAAAACCAAAAGAATAATAAAGGTAATGCATCCCTTCACATCATACGAACAATATTCAGACTGTATAGTAAGTCTATTGTCTGTACAGTGTGATAAAATTTAGAGAAATGTAAGGAAAAAGCACAAAATACACAACAAGAATGAAAATTCTTCTTCAAAATCTTCATCCAACCCCTCTCTTCAAGGATACAAGGAATACTTAAGATTTTACAATAAATTTTCAACTATTTTTAACTATTTTTTGGTTAGTGAGTTAACAAAACACCATTTTCACATTTTTTTGCAAAAGTTGCTTGATAACTTTTTTTGCAATTTGACAACTTTTACACTTTTTCCCTACCTTGCAACTAAAGAACCAAAATTAACTCCAAGTTACTTGCAATGGCCGAAAAATACCTTATTAACATGAAATAAACACTCACATGACAAAAAACCAAAAATTCATTACATGAAACCAAGGGTGCCCTTGCACCATTTTCCTTCCTTGGATGCCCACTAGGCTAGGTTGCCAATGGTGGAAAGGTGTACTAAGATGTCTTGTGCATTTATTTTCAATGAAGCCATTGAAGGGTGACTAAGATTATGTAAAGAGACAATTCATGATGACAGTGACTCTAGAACTCATCCAAGATTAGAGTAGATGTTGGAAAGCCAAACACAGAAAAAATGAGAGTAGATAAGTTTAACAATGATGGATTCCCTTTTATTGGTTTAGAATTATATATAGTGGGACATATTAATTGGAAAGGTGAGTTCACAACCTTCTGATGCAAACTTCAGCCTCAAGTTGAAGCATACTAAATGAGGAAGGGTTGAACAAGTTTTAATGTCAAATAATGATGATGGAAGGAGTTCTAGGGTTTATAGAAGAGAAATAAAATATGCCCTTGTGCAATAGAAGGAATTGTTTTAGATTTTTTCATAAATGCATAACTTAAACTATGAGTCCAACCATCAAGCTCTATGTGTATGCCTTGCATACTCATAGACCACTTGATCATGAAAAATTCCCATAAAATGATACACTGAAATCTTATCACTGACCAATTCACACTTCTTTGCTTCTTTCCCATCTTTTAGACCGTAGGCCACTAACTTATATTTTCCAAATACCATAATTTTTTTTTCAATTGTGTGTGTACTAGCCATGTGTTAGAAAATTGGAAAATGTTGCATTCCATGACAATGATCACATGTGCCATCCAAACATGAATTCTTATAAAACATTTGACCATCCACTCTTTCACATAAAATGGAAGATAAGAATTCCCTTGAGGATTTAGGTGGAGGCCTTATGTTAAATTCCTACAAAACATTATTAGTATGCATATCTACACATATACATTGATAAACATCATAATGGTTAGAAAAATCAATATGTACTCTACAACAACAAGTAGTGCATGTAATGCCCCATCTTAATAACCTAAGAATGTTGCAAATGTGTTATAAAGGTGTAATATTTTTTTTTTAAAGTATTAATACTAAGTTAATTAATTGCATACATTCTTAGGTTAAGCGACATTACACTACTTTGAGTTTTCCATAAGTGACTAAAGTATTTCGCATTGCACATTTAATTAATAACATAAAGATAAACATTGCATAATAATAAATTTCCATTCATGTTAACATAATAAAGTACAAACATGTTTTTCCTTACATTGCATTTGATATGACATTACAATACTCATCCATCTGATGAGGTAGTTCAAATAATAGTTACATTGTACAAATACATTGTTCACCTCTTATACAATTGAGGGATGTTTTCAAATACAAGTTTACAATATACAATGTTGAAATAAACATAAGTATCTGATCACGAGCTCTCCATCCATGAAGCTCTCCATGCCATGATCATACTGGGGACCCAACAAAGTAAGGTGCACGTTCCACCCAACCATGTGGTACCTGTAGGTCCACCCCCCGTGCTAGGAGATAGTAATGAGGTTACCTAGACCTAATCTACTAACCCTAGACACTAGTACAAACAATCTATTGGTTACATTGCTTCCAGATTTTGACAATTGAATGAACTACAATACAAGGTTTAACTGTTATTCTAGGTGGAGTGTCATCACAACGATGCAAAGGTTACCCTGGTGTTTCTTCCTAGGTTCCGGCCCCCAATCCTTGGGTTACCCTGGTAACCTCTTACGAAACCCGGCCCCTATTGCATACTGTTGCGGAATCGAATGTCTCTTAAGGAAACAAGACACCGATTTGCCATTCCAGGCCTTCTCAACTTATACTCATGACTTTAGTAGCTCACAAGTCCTAAGCGAGGCATGCACATCTTGTTAAAAGTTTTAAATCTATCTACTATGTCATTTAATTATCACTAACTTGATTAACTATTTGTAAGTTACCCTGACACCACTTTGTGTGTCGGCCCTTACAAATAGCCACTCCCCTATACATAACATGGGAATCTAGGTTTTCATGACTTGGGTTTACAAGTGCACTAAGTACATCTGACAATAACAAATACTTTTCAACAATATCAAATCACAATATTTATCACATGTACAACCCAAGATAACACAAGGAATACAATCGAATAATTAAACACCCTTTTTAAAACACATCTCGTTCTGGAAGACTTACACAACAAGGACTTTTCCAATTTTGCCCAAAAGAACACAATAAAAATAAATCAAGGAGAACAATTGGTTTTTTTAGTTTGGACATTCTATTTCCAATCAACCAGAATATGTGATACACTAAAGAAAATCATTCAAAGTATCATTTGTTTTCTATTATATACCAATAAAGAGATCTACACATAAATATTTATTGCAATAACATTTTATGATTATTTCAAAAGAATAATTCATTCTAATCTCAAACATCATAATCAAAATAAATCAACTGTCATAATATCTATTTCAAGCAATTTAATAATATAAATAATTATAAATATTATATATACATATAATATATATATTAAATTATCAATAGACATTATATATATATATAATATATATATATATATATATATATATTTATACACAATAAATATAATTTAAAAAAAAACAAATACATATTACAATTACCAAAATCGCAGGTTTTATTTAAAAAAAAACATTGAAAACGAAATAAGCAATGGAGGTTAGGGCCCAAAGCCCTAACCCTTCATTCGATGCCGCACACAGTGGGGAGGGGTTGCCTTCACAGCACGCCCCATAGGCTCGGCCGCGATGGCTAAGCCGTGCACTGCCCACATGGGCGGCACTGGCTTAGCCCTCGCCGCCGTGCCCCTGCGGGAACGGCTGCGGGTAGCCCCCGCTGCTCAGAGCTTTGACTCTATTATCTTTTAAAACATTTTTTTGTTTAAAATAATTCACTAAAAAAAAAAAAAAAATGTCGAATTTAATAAAATACGACTGCGGATTTCATTCCGCCTTTTTTTAAAAAAATACATTCCAAAATTCGCCTATACGGTGGAAGAATTAAAACAATATTTCCAAAAAAAATTTTTAATATGACAAATTTCGTCTGGCAATAAATAATTTCGTATGGCGATTTTGTATGAACATTTACATATAAATTACACAACAATACATTTATATATAAATATATTTTTTTTATAAAAAAATAAATATCACAAGAATTTCCAAATACAGAGATTGATAAAATTTTCTATAGAAATTTTGAGAAAAATATCCTTGTACAGGATTATTCTTCTCACAAATTTTTCATTTAATTTTTTTTTTTTAATAGATTTCCCAAAAATCATTTTTCTTTCATAAAAAATAGAGAGGTACAAATTTTCAAAAAAAAATTATAGAAAGATTTCAAGAAAATTCAAGAATTTAACAATAAAGATAATTCTTTTCAAAAGCATACAACATAAAACACTAGAGAAATACCTGTGAATTGAAGATCTTAATTTTGGACAAATTCTTGCTTGTAGAATGCAATCTTCCCAAATCTTTCTTCAAAGTACCCAAATCCAATGAAAGCTTTGACAAAACACCAAGAATCCTCCACAAAGAATCACAACCCCAATAACAGATAGATAACAACTTCTAAGAAATATTTGTAATTTGCACAATAAGAGAATTTTTGCCAGTACTCAGAAAATTTCCTCGTGAGGAAATTGAATAACCCCAATGTATTCCCGAGATCCAAAATATCCTCTCCGTAACAAATTTTCAACAACCCAATCAATACAACTTGCACACTTGTTGAGAAGTTGCAAATATCTTCTCAACAACTTCTCAGCAATTTTTGCCTTTCAATTATTTGCATGCAAAAAATTTAATTTTAATTTTAAAACTCAATTTTAATTTACATGCATTTTATTTTTATTAATTTTTTATTTTTTTCACAATTTATTTAATTTTCAAATGCAATATAATTTACCCACTTAACAATTTAATATAATTAATTAATTAATTAAATTAAAATAGTTTAATCTTTTTTTTTAAGATCAACTATTTAACCAAATAAGCTAATTAATGCATTAAATTATCAAGCAAGTAAATTTTACTACATTTAAACATGAATTAAATAACAATAATTTAAAACACAATATTCTAACATTAAAATTAACCAAACTTTCTTTTCAAACGATTTAACCAAACAGAAAATAACAATACAAACCTATGACTCAGAACTAAAACAGACAAAGTACTAAGTCTAGGGTTACAGGCTAGACTAGGGTGAACCAAACTACTATCTCCCGATCAACATTTCCGTTGAGTCTTGACACGCTTAGACCTGATTACATAGGTGGAGTCGGTGTCATGTACGCAAATCCTGCAACCAAGCAAATAACATGCATACAAATATATATATATATATATATATATATATATATATATATATATATATATATATATATATTACACAGACACACCATGCAGAGAAAATCATAGATATCACAAGGCACTCGCATGCTAGTGATGCGATTCTGTTCTCCACACCAATACACTTCACAACAAACTGACGAAATAAATAGTTGTTAGTCCATCATAAACATGTACATAACAATAACAACTAGAAATAACATCTACGCTAAATCATATCATGTCTAAAATCAATAATCACCATACAAAGTATCAACATGTCACAAAATAATCCACTATCACTCAAAACCAGTGATCACAATATCCAACAAAACATCATAAGTCTAACAGTATGAAAGCATAGCAACAGAAAGCATAAGCATAAATGGAGGGGTACTACATCCTCCCCCCTAGGATCAGGCTTGCTCCTAAAATCCTGCGAACAGATAGGGATAAAGTTCCCTCATGCATGTCGCATCCTCCCAGGTAGCCGAAGCCTCATAGCTAGGATCCCATTGGACCCTCACCTAATCAACGTCTCGACCCCTGAGACTGAGCATCCAGTGCTGAAGAATGGCCACGGGCTCCAAAGCCAGCTGCCTGTCCTCTACCTCTAACGCATTCCAATCAAGTACATGAGATAAGTCGGGATGATATGGTCTAAGAGCTGATACATGAAAAACATCATGAATACGAGACAAACTGGGTGGTAAGGTGAGTCGATACGCCACGGGACCAATTCTCTCTAAAATCTTGAATGGCCCTATGAAACGAGGTGCAAGCTTAGAGCCTTTTCCATAACGGATTGGACTCTTTCGCGGTCGCACTCGAAGAAACACTCTATCATCAATAGCGAACTGTCGATCAATCCTATGCGCATCGACATATTTATTTTTCCTATCCTGAGCTGCTAACAAATGCTCTCTAATACAGTCAACCTATTGTTCCATGTCACAAAGCATCTCAGGTCCAAGCAACACTCTATCCTCAAGTCGATCCCAACTTAGTGGAGTTCGACAAGGATGACCGTATAATGCTTGAAATGGTGGCATACCTATGGAACTCTGATATCCATTGTTGTAAGTGAATTCTACTAAGTACAAATATTCCTCCCAACATGATTGTTGGTCCATTACGTACATCCTAAGCATATCCTCTAATATTTGGTTAACTCTTTCAGTTTGTCCATTGGTTTGAGGATGATACGCTGAACTAAAGTTCAATTGTGTACCTAAAGCACATTGTAACGAAGTCCATAGGGCAGAAGTAAATATAGGATCCCTATCCGATATAATCCTATGAGGAATCCCATGTAATCTAACGATATCCTCCATGAATATCCTAGCTACGGATGAAGCATTGTATGATGATCATACAGGTGAAAAGTGAACTACTTTAGTCAAACGGTCAATAGTTACCATAATGGCATCATGTTGACGTGATGACGTGGGTAACCCTACAATAAAATCAATGGATATAATATCCCATTTCCATTCCAGAATGAGATGTGGCTGCAATAACCCAGCAGGATGATGATGCTCAACTTTGACTCGCTGGCATTCAAGGCATCTCAAAACATAATCAGCAATATCTCATTTCATGCCAGGCCAGAAATACAATTGCCTAAGATCGGCATGCATTTTATTGACACCTGGATGAGCTGAATACAGAGCTCTATGAGCTTTAGTCATGATTAATGTACGAAGACTCTCAACATGTGGTACATAAATACGACCTAAATGCCATAATATACCATCCGATTCTATGACATAACCTGCAAATCGTCCTTCTAAAGGTCTACCCTATTCAATTTTCGACTTCACTTCCTGGTATAATCTATCAGTAGGACGTGCAGCTACTATTTGACCTCTCAAATCAACTTCAAGAGTAGTAGCAGAGATCTCATGTCGACGTTGACTAAGGGCGTCAGCCACTACATTCTCTTTTCCTTGAACATATTTTACTTCAAAATTGTACTCACACAAGAACTCCATCCACCTTCTTTGCCTTGCATTCAAGTTAGGTTGCGTAAAGATGTATTGCAAACTATGGTGATCAGTATGAAGTTCGAAACGATGACCTAATAGAAAATGTCTCCAACAAACTAATGCATGCACTACAACAGCTAGTTCTAGGTCATGAGTGGGATAGTTTAATTCGTGGTCTTTGAGTTTGCGAGACTCATAAGCAACCACATGCCCATCTTGCATCAAAACTACTCCTAAACCCTCTAAGGATGCATCTGCACATAATACGAAATCCTTAGTAGGATCAAGAATAATAAGTATAGGCGCATTAGTTAACTTTTCTTTAAGAGTCTGAAAGGGAAATTGACACTGTTCTTTCCAAACAAACTTCTTCCCTTTCCTTTGAAGAGAAGTAATAGGATGACCGATCCTAGAAAATCCCTCTACAAACTGCCTATAGTAACCAGCTAGACCCATAAAACTATGAACTTTTCCTACATTAGTAGGTGTAGGCCAATCTATAATGGCTTGGATCTTTGAAGGATCCACAGCAATACCTTTTCCAAACATTACAAATCCAAGGTATTTTATTTCAGGTTGAAAGAAGTCACACTTCTTCAGGTTTGCATATAATTGATTTTCCCTTAAACATTGCAATACCTGTCTCAAGTGTTCTTCATGTTCCTTCATATTTCTCGAATAAGTCAAAATATCATCGAGAAATACTAGGACAAAGTGATCCAGGTATGTACAAAATACACTATTCATTAAACTCATGAATACTAACGGTGCGTTTGTTAACCCAAATGGTACTACCGTGAATTTGTAGTTCCCATAACGAGTTCGAAAAGTAGTTTTATGAATGTCTGCTTCAGCTATACGCAATTGATGGTAACCAGATTTCAAATCAATTTTAGAGAACACATTAGCTCCCTTAATTTGATAAAAAAGATCATCCATTCTAGGCAAAGGATAACGATTTTTAATCGTAACTTGTTCAATTGACGATAGTCAATACACAACCTAAGAGATCTGTCCTTCTTCTTTACGAAGATGATAGGTGCTCCCCAAGGGGAAACACTAGGAAAAATGAATCCCTTTTCTAAAACTTCCTCTAACTCCTGAGTCGTCATTCTATAAGGAGCTCTAGATATAGGCTCAGCTCCAGGAACTAGGTCAACTCTAAAGTTGATATCCCTCTTCGGTGGCATTCCAGGAATGTCATCGTGAAACACATCTGCGAATTCCCTAAGAATAGGATGATCATCAAGAGATACCTCTCGACTCTCACCCTCATCTAAATCAGTAACTATTGTTGCAAACAGTTGACATCCCTGACGAAGACATCTCTTTAATTGCATAGAAGATATCATCCGCAAAGAGATAGGTCTATGAATACCTATGATTTCCACTTTCGCACCTAAATCATTAATGCAACTAACTGTCTTAAGTCAACAGTCAATTACAACATGATAAGATGCTAGCCAATCCATGCCTAGTACTATGTCGTACAATCCTAAGGGTGTAACATATAAATCTAGTAAGGTAGTTAACATACCAATTTTAAGTTCACAGTTATGTACTAAGTTTTCTACTACTACTTTCACCTCTGAGGTGAATTCAACTTGCCACTTACCACCTTGTTTTTCCACCACAAGACCACAACGGTCTACAATGGTCGGTGAAATAAAGGAGTCAGTGGCTCCAGAATCAAAAAGTATAGAAACACTAACACCATGTAACTTACCTGAAGTTTCGACCACCGTGTTCTGGTGATCGGCTTGGCAGTCATTAACCGCTACATATATTGTATGTGCACATCCTGCATCACCCACTGTAGGCTCTGAAACTATAGGTCGAGGCCCATAACTAGTAGAACCTCTCATCAGACACTACCTAGCTATGTGCCCATGCTGACCACATGAATAACAACTTGTGCCTGTGCCTCTACCAAATCCTGCATAGAAACACTAACACCATGTAACTTACCTGAAGTTTCAACCACTGTGTTCTGGTGATCGGCTTGGTGGTCATTAACTGCTGCATATACTATATGTGTACATCCTGCATCACCCATTGTAGGCTCTGAAACTATAGGTCGAGGCCCATAACTAGTAGAACCTCTCATCGGACACTGCCTAGCTATGTGCCCATGCTGCCCACATGAATAACAACCTGTGCCTGTGCCTCTACCAAATCCTCTGCCACCCGAAGGTGCATTGGATTGCTGATAGCTACCCCTACTAACTGTGGACTGAGCACTCTGCGTAGGCTGATCCTTCCTATTGCGCTTGTTGCGCCACCAGTTACGACCCTTTCCTGTTTGAGGACTATTTTGTTGTTGTGGTTGAGGGTTATTGTTCTTTTGAGGTGTTCGTTGTTGTTGTTGTTGCCCACCCTTTGTGGGTGTCTGTTGGTTCTTGGAAGAACCACCTGTCTGTGCCTGTCCACCCCATGGACTAAAACCTGCTGCAGGAGCACTCCCAATCTGCACTCCTGTGTGCCCACCTAATGCCATAATAAGGTTCTCCTCTACAATGCGAGCCTTCTCCACCGTGACTTCCATAGTCTTTGGCTCAAAGACTTAGACACCACCACTGATGCGGGCATTTAAGCCCCTGATAAAATGTTGTACTAGCATAGGCTCATCATCGCCAATGCCAACATACTGCTTGAGTTCATAGAACCTACGTTCATATTGCTCTACAAAAAGAGCCAATTGACATAGATCATGGAACTCGCCAGCCCTATGCTGCCTCTAGTGTTACGACAGGAATCATACTCTAAACCTCTTGAGAAACATCTCCCAAGACATAGAACCAATATCTATGTGGAGCTTCTACTCCTCTAGGTGCCACCAAGTAGAGGTGAATCCTATCAAGTGCATAATAGCACACTTGGCACGGGTATTGCTACCATAAGGGTGCATGGCGAAGCATCTACCCAAATCCAGTAGCCAGGTCTCTGCCTCTAAGCCTCCTCCTGAACCATCAAAGGTAGGAGGACGTGCTCTCAGTAAATCCCTCATATGACCAGCAATAATAGCATCCTAATGTGTTGTGTCCTCTACTCACCTAGGAGATCTATCTCTCTCTCTGACAACCTCCTGCTCATCTACCTGTCTAGGTCCAAGATGAGCTAGGACCTCCTCTAAAAGTGGACATATCTAAGAACCCTCTACTGCTGACTGTACGAGATTCTATCCCTCATCTCTCTGACCCATCTGTTCTTCCTGATCACTGTGGTGAGGGCTAGGAGGGGGAGTAACCTAAGGGATTGGCCCACGGCCTCCACCTCAACCTCTACCATGACATCTTCCTCCTTGCCTAGGCATGTTCCTACACATAACAATAACGAGTCTTAGATACTATTCAACCAAGGCTATCAGTTGTGACACTACGTACTAGGTCAACCTAATGGGCTCGAGATTACCCAAAGCATCCAGTGTTTGTAACCTTGGCTCTGATACCAATCTGTAATGCCCCGTCTTAATAACCTAAGAATGTTGCAAATGTGTTATAAAGGTGTAGTTTTTTTTTTTAAGTATTAATACTAAGTTAATTAATTGCATACATTCTTAGGTTAAGCGACGTTACACTACTTTGAGTTTTCCATAAGTGACTAAAGTATTTCGCATTGCACATTTAATTAATAACATAAAGATAAACATTGCATAATAATAAATTTCCATTCATGCTAACATAATAAAGTACAAACATGTTTTTCCTTACATTGCATTTGATATGACATTACAATACTCATCCATCTGATGAGGTAGTTCAAATAATAGTTACATTGTACAAATACATTGTTCACCTCTTATACAATTGAGGAATGTTTTCAAATACAAGTTTACAATATACAATGTTGAAATAAACATAAGTATACGATCACAAGCTCTCCATCCATGAAGCTCTCAATTCCATGATCATACTGGGGACCCAACGGAGTAAGGTGCACATTCCACCCAACCATGTGGTACCTGTAGGTCCACCCCCCGTGCTAGGAGATAGTAATGAGGTTACCTAGACCTAATCTACTAACCCTAGACACTAGTACAAACAATCTATTGGTTACATTGCTTCCAGATTTTGACAATTGAATGAACTACAATACAAGGTTTAACTGTTATTCTAGGTGGAGTGTCATCACAACGATGCAAAGGTTACCCTGGTGTTTCTTCCTAGGTTCCGGCCCCCAATCCTTGGGTTACCCTGGTAACCTCTTATGGAACCCGACCCCTATTGCATACTGTTGCGGAATCGAATGTCTCTTAAGGAAACAAGACACCGATTTTCCATTCCAGGCCTTCTCAACTTATACTCATGACTGTAGTAGCTCATGAGTCATAAGCGAGGCATGCACATCTTGTTAAAAGTTTTAAATCTATCTACTATGTCATTTAATTATCACTGACTTAATTAACTATTTGTAAGTTACCCTGACACCACTTTGTGTGTTGGCCCTTACAAATAGCCACTCCCCTATACATAACATGGGAATCTAGGTTTTCATGACTTGGGTTTACAAGTGCACTAAGTACATCTAACAATAACAAATACTTTTCAACAATATCAAATCACAATATTTATCATCATGTCACAGAATAATCCACTATCGCTCAAAACCAGCAATCACAATATCCAACAAAACATCATAAGTCTAACAGTATGAAAGCATAGGAACAGAAAGCATAAGCATAAACAGAGGGGTACTACAGTGCATGTGTGATTTATTTTGACATAAAAAGGCTTTCTCATTTAAAAATACCTTTGACATATTTTAATTTGAGAAAACTTCTGTAAAAAATCAATAAAAAATATCATCTACCCTCAACCCTCTCTCTCTCTCTCTCTCTCTCTCTCCCTCTCTCCCTCTCTTTCTTTCTCACTCCCTCTCACTCTATTTCAAGTCTCACTCTCCTACCCCCCCCCTCTTTCTCTCTCACCTACCCCCTCTCTCTCTCTCACCTACCCCCTCCCTCTCTCTAAGGTATGTATCCCTCCCTCACTCCCTCTATCTCTCTCCCCTCTACCCTTAACCCCACCTCTCTCTCTCTCCCTCTTACCCCCTCTCTCTCTCTCACTCACTCCCTCTATATCTCTCCCAACCCTCCTCTCTCTCTCTCTCCCCTAAACTATCAACCCTATAGGTCCTAAACCTTATACCCTCAATTCTCAACTCTCTACACTATACATTGGATCCTCAACCCTCATCTATCTATGTCCTCCCTCCTCTTCTCCCCTTCTCTCTATCTCATGTATCCTTCCATCCATTCTTACATATCTACCCTAATCCCTCAACTCTATACCCTCAACCATTAAACCCTTAAACACTCAACCCTAGACCCTCAACCCTCAACCCTTAAACCCTAAACTATTAAACCCTCTACCCTCTACCCTCTACCCTCAACCTTAATCCCTCAACCCTATACCCTCAACCCTTAAACCCAACTAAAATATCTACCCTAATCCCTCAACCCTCAACCCTTAATCCCTCAACCCTTAAATCCTCAACCCTCTACCCTCCACAATCAACCCTCAACCCTTAAACCCTAAACCCTAAAACCTAAACCTTCTACCTCCTACCTTTAACCTTAAACCCTAAACCCTTAATCCCTCTACCCTCTACCCTCAACCATAAACCATAAACCCTCTCTCTCTCACACTCCCTCTCTCCTTCTCTCTCAATTCTCTCCCTCCTACCCCCTCTTACACTCTCAGGTCTCTCTCTCTCTCACATACTCCCTCTATTTCTATCCCATCTACCCTTAACCCTCTACCCTCTACCCTAAACCCTCTCCCTCTCTCTCTCTCTACCCTAAACCATCAACCCTATAGGTCCTCAACCCTATACCCTCAATTATCAACCCTCTACCTTAAAAATTGGATCCTCAATCCTCATCTATCTATGTCCCTCCATCCTCTTCTCTCCTCTCTATCTAACTTCTCCCTCCATCTCTCCCACCATCCATTCCTACCTCTCTACCATAATCCCTCAACCCTCAACCATTAAACCCTAAACCTTTAAACCCTCTACCCTCTACCCTCAGCCCAATACCCTCAACCCTCTCTCTCTCTCTCTCATTCCCTCTATCGCTATCTCTCTCACTCCCTCTCACTCTCTCTCAAGTCTCTCCCTCTTACCTGAGAGAGGGGGAGAGAGAGAGAGGGAGAGAGAGAGGGAAGGGGATAGAGAGGGAGTGGGATATAGAGGATGGGAGAGAGATAGAGAGACAAAGAGAGACAAAGGGAGAGGGAGAGGGAGATATAGAGGGAGTGAGAGAGATAGAGGGAGTGGGAGAGAGATAGAGGGAGTTAATGAGAGAGACCTAAGAGAGGGAGAGGGGGTAGGAGGGAGAGATTTGAGAGAGAGAGAGGGATGGAGAGAGCATGGGAGGGAGAGGGAGAGAGGGTGGGAGGGAGGGAGATACCTAAGAGAGAGGGGGAGAGAGAGGGAGAGATTAAGGAGGAGAGAGAGAGAGGAGAGAGAGGGAGAGGGAGAGAGGGTGGAGGAAGAGATCCGAGAGAGAGGAAGAGGAGACAAAGCGGGAGAGAGGAGGTGGGAGGGAGAGACCTGAGGAGAGAGGAGAGGAAGGAGATAGAGGATGGAGAGAGAGAGAGGAGGGGTGGAGGAGATACTCAGAGAGAGGAGAGAGAGGAGGAGATAGGAGGTGAGAGAGAGAGAGGGGTGAGAGAGAGATAGAGGAGGGTGAGAGAGACAGAGAGAGACCCGAGAGAGGGAGAGGGGTAGGAGGAGAGACCTGAGAGAGAGAGAGGAGGAGGTGGGAAGGAGAGACTTGAGAGAGAGAGGGAGAGAAAATGGGAGAGAGATAGAGGGTGTGAGAGAGAGAGGGACCTAAGAGAGAGAGGGAGAGGTGGTGGGAGGGAGATACTTGAGAGAGAGGGAGGGAGTGGGAGAGAGATAGGGGGAGTGACTATGAGAGGGAGAGGAGGTAGGAGGGGGATACTTGAAAAGAGAGAGAGGGTAGGAGGGAGATACTTGAGAGAGAGAGAGGAAAGGGGTGAGGGGAGAATTGAGAGAGGGAGATAGAAAAGTGAGAGAGAGAGGCAAGGGAGAGAGAGGGAGGGAGAGACTAGAGAGAGAGAGAGAGAGAGAGAGAGAGATAGAGAGAGACCTAAGAGAGAGGGAGAGAGAGAGTGGTAGAGAGATAGATGGAGTGAGAGAGAGAGGGAGTGTGTGTGTGTGTGAGAGAGAGGGGGGGTAGGAGAGACTTGAGAGAGAGATGGATAGAGAAATATAATGACCTAAGAGAGGGATATGGAGTGAGAGGCAAAAAGAATCAAGGGGGAGAGAGAGAGGGAGTGTGAGAAAGGGGGTTGGAGTGAGATAGATTTATCTAGGTAGGGTGTGAGGGAATGAGACTTGAAAGAGAGGGAGTGTGAGAGAGGGGATTGGAGTGAGAGAGTAGTCTAGATAGCATGGGAGGGAGTGAGACCTGAGAGAGAGAGAGACTTTAGAGGGATAGATAGTTATCTGGTTAGGGTAAAGAGGTAGATATCATATGAAAGGTAAAACCTCAACTATCCATCTATGATCATAAACCACACACTCTCAGTATTATCAAAGCACTTTACCAAAGAGAGGGGAAAGCTAGATTTTGTTCAAAGTAGGTCATTTGGTGAGCACCAAATTTGGAACTTGCCAAATGACACATCACATTTGGCACACACCAAATTTGGCACTCACCAAATCTGATGTGCCATTTGGTGAGAGCCAAATTTGGTGCTTGCCAAATTACTTGCTTTGGATGAGTGAATCGACATGATTTTCCAAATTTCCTCATATTTTTGTCTCTAGTCACTGTCACATTTTCATGTCTTTCAATGCAAGTTTATAAAAAACCGTGATGGCGTTAACCTCTCTCTTAGCTATCTAAATATATAATTTTTTCATTTTGATTTAGTTAAGGTTTTGATCCATAAATTCTATTGTAAATGCCTCCGTTTTTGGTCAAAAACTAACATGTGCTAGTTTTAGGATAGATTTTACTCATTCATCAAAATTTGAAATTGTTGGACTCAAGGAACACTGAGAGGGGGGGTGAATCAGTGTTCTGCAATATTTAAATTTCATTTTAGATCTTAATTCATTTATAGCATTTCAACAGAATTAAAGATGCAAGCACTTGAAGGAAACAACCATAACACCAAGATTTTTATGTGGAAACCCTATTAGAGGAAAAACCACGATGGAGATTAATCCATAATTATACTCTGTTAAAATTATGAAGAAAAAGGAAATGCACATGCATTCAGACGCACTGCCTAGAGCTCACTGCTCAAAATTAGGAAGGCTCATTGCCTTACAAAAATTTTGGATTACAACAAAAGGTTGAACTAAGAAAGTAGCATCTACAAATGCCTGGTAGCAGTTTTGGTGAAGCTCATAAATCAAATTTTGGACCTTCTGTCTGATTCTGCACTTGCTCTGCTCTGCCTTAATTCACCTCACAAAAATCCTCTTCTCCACAAGAAAATTTTTCTTAACTAATCTTCTGATATTCATACACATAACTACTCTTCTCTTCACACCTATTCAAACACCAAAATTAATTACCCAAACTCGCATATATACCCACTACTAAGGATTTCAATCGCTTTAAGTCGGCTTCAGAAAAACATGAAATATTCTCCAATGGTCAGCTCAATTCATGAATTATATTTAATGCACACCCATCAAAGTCAGCTAATGCATAGATAGGACCCAAAAAAATGTCCAACACAATAAAAAATTAAAATATTACTCCTTATACATCCGCGACATGCTACATTCACCAAGTCGGCCACCGTGAGCAATAAACAAAAAAATCATCTAACCAGATCTCTTAACTCATATACAGATTAATGCGACAACACAAAAATTTAATAATAAGATAAAATAGATGCTCAAAAACCTTCCCCAAGATCCACAACCTAAAATGATAATCTAGTGAAGCATACAGATCAACATACTAACCAGATAACCTGTTCTTCATTCTTTCATCTGGTAGAACTCTATTCTTCACTCTGCCTGCTGGTAGAAAAAAATTCTAATCTGCGGACTAGAATAATGACTTAGGTTGCCATAAATGACAAGAATAGAAGCCATATGGAAATAATCTCCCCCTTTGGCATTGATGGCAACACTTAGTGAAAAATGACTAAGTGTCAGAACCAATATGATTATGCTGCCAAAGTTCAAAATTTCAAAATTTCAAAACTCAACTTCTTTTCAAAACACAGCTCCCCATTAAAATGATAAATCATTTTTCACTGCTCTCTCTCCCCCTTTGACATCAATGAAAAACATATTTTTCACTACACTCTCTCTCCCTTTCAAAAATTTGATCAAAATTTGAAGATCAGAAAATTATCTTGTACTTATCTTTCATTTCTAGAAGAAATATCCTCCAAGCTTTCACTGCAATCCCAATTCTTATGATCATGTTGTTGTTTGCTGGTGTCTAGTTGATAATATGGATGAGGATTCCAAAATTGTGATTACCTCTTCTAATTTTTCTCCTTTCCTCAGAACATCAATCAACTACTCCAATCTGCATTCAGTTAAATCCTTCACTTTCCAAAATGCATCCACAAGGTTGTTTCTGGTGAAAAAAACTTTTGTATGCTCAAACTGCAACACTTGAATCCTTTTCTTGACTATGCCATCTTGATCCTGAAACATGTTATAATCTTGAACAATTTTTTTAGCTCAGATTCAGTCTGCTCCAACTTATCTTTGTATCTCCCAACTGCATGAGGCAAACGAAGACAATAGTTGTAGATGTTATTGGTTGTATTTATACATTTCCTTAACACATTCATTTTCCTTTTTAGTTTGGTGAGAGATAGATTGAATTTCTCCTTCAGATGTAGAATTATTTCTCCCTCTTTCTTGTCCTAAGACTTAGAGATCATGGCATCCTTAATGCACTCAATCATCTCTTCAGGAAACATATTTTGCAAACTCTCCAAACCAATGTTATTGTGCACAAAATAAGTACTCAATGTGTTCTCAATTAGGTCCTTCTCATAAGAGGGTCTATCACACCATATGTCTACAATTCTCTACATTCCATCTTTCTCCTGAATAATCTGCAATATCTTGGCTTTGGATAAAACATCTTCTTCTTCACTTCCTTCTACAATAACTACATCCGGTTCAACTAATTTTGGTTCTTCTCTTGGAGTGTATTCTTCAAATTCTTCATTTGGTATGTCCACAATCACTAGATCTTTACCTTTTCCTTCAATTTTTGGAGTTTTGTGTGTTGGAGGAGTGTAATCAACAATCTCTTGTGCTCTTTTCCTCTTCCACTCCATCTCATCAGAAGAAGATTCAACTTGAAGTGCTCTTACCAGAATAGAAATGCTAATTTCTCTAAACTTAGCTAGAAATTCTTTAAAGAAATTTGCATACTCTTGCTCATAATTTTCCAAAGTATTAGAGTGTTCAAAAATTTGTTTACAAACTGGTTCATTTTCATTCCATACAACATTATCGATCTGTAGCAAGCACCTTAGAAAATACATCACAAGACATATGACCAAGGTGCCAAACCTAAAGGGGTAATCTTCCTCCTTTGTTAGTTTCACATTTTCCATCAATTGATCTTTTAGCAATCCACATAGATCAAAATCATGATCCTCCATTATCATTTTATGAGATATAAATTGTGCCTACCGAAGTTGCACCTTCCCTATTTCTAAAAAATATTTTGTATGAAATTCCATGCACAATGTACCTTGTTATCATATCCTTGATTTTTGAAATTATTAGAGCCCTTTGATCTCTTGTTACTCTGATTAGGGTTTTGACCTCCTTTTTCCAAATCAACTTCCTTTTCAGAATATCCCCAACATTGCATAAACCAGTTAAATTCTTGATTACCTCTTTTGAAATGTGATAGGGTTTATCTAGAGTTATAATGCCATCATTCAATCTGTTCAGGATAAACGTAACGACTTCTACATTATCAAAGTATGGAAATTCACTCAAAATGTCCAAAATTTTGTGTTTTACACCTTCAAGCCATTTCAATTCATCGAATGACAACATATTTCTCACATCCCTAATCTTTTCACTATTGTATTCATCTAAATTCACTATTCCTTCGATTTGATTCATTTTTCCTTCCCTATTGAACATGTTTTCTCCTGAACACCAAATTTAGTGAGAATTTTACAAGCAACTGAAATACTTAATGAATTCATCACTGAAATGTCTTCACTCATTTGAAATTATATTGCAGAGGCTCTCCTTTTGTTCTTCTTCAATGCACAGTGACAAATGGGTGTTCCAAATACCCTTTTATAACTCACACACCTAACCTCTTTATCACATTAATTTTTTTTCCCTAGGTGTTCCGAATACTCTGCTTACTTAGATAGTAAAAAGAAAATTTCATTTGTAGACCTTCTACTTCTTAGATTTCTGCATAAATGACCACTGATACAATTGTAAACCACTAGCATAGCTACTGACAACTTATTGCATTCTGGTGCCAACTACTGATAGGGGAAAAAATGATTTTCTTGAACTCCCCCTAGGCCAATGGCCTAAGATCAATTTCTAGAGGAATTACTAGAACCTGCTTTTGGTGTGGGCTTATTTCCTTCACTAGATTCACTCTTCATTACCCATGTTTTCTTCATCTGATCTCTTATCTCTTCCATTGTCATTTTACCTTTTCCTTTATCATCTATGCTGTGAAATTTTTCCTTTGTATACTAGACCTCTTCTATACATGTTTTTGTTCCTACAAAATCTTGCAATGTGACCAAATCTGTTGCAATTGTAACACATATGATTTCTTTGTCTAGACCACTCATTCCATTGATTTCCTCTTGATCTGCATTTATTAGCAATATGCCCAAATCTTCCACAGGTGTAGCATTTAACATTCCTTACACTAGTAGACATACTTTTGCATTCAATTGACTTATGACCAAACTTGTTGCAACTGAAACACTGACTGGGAAATGATGGATTGCTTGAATTTATTTTACTTCTACACTGAGAAGCCATATGACCAAATTTATTACAAGAAAATCAGTGACCATTAAAATTTTGAGCATTGGGTTGTCTTACCAAATACTTTCTTCCTTTGTTCATCTGATTTCTTTGTTTGGAATCCACATGTTCAAATCTAGAGCTTTCTCCCTTCTTATATCCAAGACCTCGCTTGTCATTTACATCCTTCTATCCTTTAGTCAACTCATCAAGCTTAGCATAACTGATCTTAAACTTCTCCTTATATTCATTTGCAGTAGTAAGTTCATCTCTGAGAATAACTATCTATCTTTCAAGCTCTTGTTCATTATTTCTGGATTGTTGTAGTTCAATCTCTAGCTAAATGAATCCACTATTAACTTTGTTGCATTCACTAGATCTTCCTTTTAAGAACCAGGCCAAATTCTCCTCATTCTTCTTTCTTTCTTCGATCTCCTTAGTTTGCCTCATTACCATAGATTCCATCTCAAGCTTTAGAGCAACATTGTCTCTAGCAAGCTTTCACATTCTTCAGTTATTTCTTTTAAGGTCTGATTTAGGTGAACATCTTCCAAGATTTTATTTTCATTTTGCTTCAGTTGATCACATAGATCCTTCCTCTTTATTCTTGACTCATTGATTTTATCCTTCAATGTTTGAATGGATTTTTCAACATCCTCAAGATTTTCTTTTAATTACATGACTTCTGCTTTAGACTGATCAAGATCATAAAGTGCCACCAAAAGTTGTTATTGAAGACTACCAGAGTCCATTGCATTCCAAGATCCACCTCAAGCTTTAAAACTTCTTTAGAGGAATCTGCTCTAATACCAATTGTTGGACTTAAGGAAGACTAAGAGGGGGGTGAATAAGTGTTCAACAATATTTAAATTTCATTTCTGATCTTAATCCATTTACATCATTTCAACAGAAGTAAAGATGCAAGCACATGAATGAAACAACCATAACACAAATATTTTTATGTGGAAACCCTATTAGGGGAAAAACCACGGTGGAGATTAATCCGCAATTTATACTCTATTAAAAGTATGAAGAAAAAGGGAATGCACATGCATTCAGGCACATTGCCTAGAACTCACTACTCAAAATTAGGAAGGCTCACTTTCTTATAAAATGTTTGGATTACAACAAAAAGTTGAACTAAGAAAGTAGCATCTGCAAATTCTTGGTATCAATTTCGGTGAAGCTCATAAATCAAATTCTAGACCTTTTGTCTAAATTTGTACTTGCTCTACTCTGCCTTAATTCGCCTCACAAAAATCCTCTTCTCCACAAAAACAATTATCTCAACTGATCTTCTAATATTCACACACACATCTGATATGCTCTTCAAACCTATTTACACACCAAAACGAATTACTCGAACTCACATATATACCCGCTACCAAGGTTTTCAATCTCTTTAAGTCAGCTTCAACAAAACATGAAATATTCTCAAACAATTGACTCAAGTCACAAATTATATTCAATGCACACCCATCAAAGTTAGCTAATGCATAGCTAGGACCCAAAAAAAAATGTCCAACACAAGAAACAATTAAAAAAATACTCCTTATACATTTGCGGCATGCTACATTCACCAAATCGGCCATCATGAGAAAATAAATAGAAAAATAATCCTGCCAAATCTCTTAACTCATACACAAATTAATGTGACAACAAAAAACTTTAACAATAAGATAAAATAGATGCTCAACAACCTTCCTCAAGATCCACAACCTTCCCTAATATCCATAACCTAAAATGATAATCTGGTGAAGCATACAGATTGACATACTAACCGAATAACCATTTCTTCATTCTTTCATCCAGTAGAACTCTGTTCTTCACTCTATGTGCCAGTAGAAACAAATTATGACTTGCAGACCAAAATAATGACTTAGGTTGCCATCAATGACAACACTAGAAGCCACATGCCAAGATAAACAAATTACATTTTTTAAAACTAGACTCCATTCTACAAATGATGAAAAAAATCAATTCATAAAATATTATATATTCATTAAAAAAATTATCTGAAAGAATGAGGATAAACTACATGGTGTTAGATAATTTCTCACCATTCAAATTTTTGAAATTCTAAAAAAAGATTAATCAAAAAGTGGGGGGCCTTAGGCGCTCTATTGTTTTTTTGATAAAAATAGGACTTATTTTGGGCCCCCCCTTTTTGATACCCTTAATCTTCATTAATTTCAAAAAGAATTAGTATCTTAGAAACTAGACTTAGAGCACTTCAACTCTTGTTCTTGCTGCATCTTGAAATTTTGAGTGTAACTATCTTCATTTTCTCGTGCAAATCAAATTTTGCTAATTTCAAAAAAAAAAGTGGCATCTTAAGAGCCAAAATTGTGTCATAGATCCATGCAATTACCCATATCATGATTTTAAAATCATATTGTCATGTAATTATCCTTCTTTATTTGGAATACCAGACCTTCGGACCCTCGGTAAAACTTAAACATTTAACTTTAACTCAACATTCTTACCCTATACCTAGTACTCGATACTTCAACTTTTACTAATAATTTTTCTCAGACCTTAGATTTTACCAGAACCTCCATGCTTTCCCAAACCTTTTCTCCTAGACTGTAACCCTTCACACAAAACCTTGAATTAATACTTTCACATTTGTGGCTTTCTGATACTTGGTACCTGGTACCCAGTACACTCGAATCATGAAGTACTCCATAAAATTTCCTTTAACCTTAACTTCTAGTGATCTTTTCAAATAGCTAGAATCTACCATAAGCATTAGTTTTCACTTGGGTTCCCAAGTCTTACAGTATTGGGGCATGTTGTGAGACCACACAACAACTTGCAACCAATAAAACCAAATTTAAAAGAAACTTGGGGTCGAATCACCCTCTTAAAATTATAACTTATATATATTTAAACAATAACTCCTTACCTTCACTTGTATTCTAACAGAAAGACAATAAAATTTCTTTGAAAAGTATTATTTTTTTCTTTGATTAATTCTAGTTTCTAGAACTCGGTGAAAAAATTAGTTCATTGGAATTGAACTACATAATTTGGTAATCCTCCAAAGCTAACCATGGAAAGATACTTGCTGCCAGTCAAGCATCCATAGCCCCGACAAGGTTATGACTATAATTCCCCCAAACATAACGCTACTGCTAGTCAGGCATCCATAGCCCTAGTAGAGATATTTGGATAGCCTAAAGAGTTAAATTTTTCTCTTTTGATATTTCTTTGATACTCTTTTGATATTTCATTGTAAGTCCATTTGCATCAACTTGTAGGCAATGAAGCCTGTTATTAGGTTAGGAATTGTACAATGGAAGAAAAGGTTACCTTTCGATTTTTAATTCAATGCAAATCCCTTCATCGCTTAACCAATTTGCAAAAACTCATTTAATTATTCCTTGTAAGGTGTGACTTTCCAGCTAAATTTTACCACCCTTATGTCAAATCCTAGCTAACTACAATTCATTATCTATTAAAAAATATGCATATGTTAAAATTTAGCAGCAAGCAATCTAATCACCAAGTTAAATCTAAATTTAGAACTATCAGTTACCACCCTTCCATTTTAATTTTATGGAAACCGTTGAAATACTTGCCTAGCAATTCTGATTTGATGGTGTTGTTAGAAACCAAGATCACCTGCATGCAAGATGGATACCTGTCACATGCAAAAGATATGAAGAACCAAAGAAGATTTTTTGTAAACCTCTCAGTAAAAATGCATTCAGAGAATCAAATATTACAAAGAGATCAATCCTTATGAAGGAGATCAAGAAACCCTAAAAGGGAAACCCTAAATGAAACCCTAGTGTGCACACTTAATAATTAATAATTAATTATTAATGTGCCTAAGTTTAGCTTAAGTAATAAAGAGGAATAATTGACTTAATTAATTAATCAATGTGATATAATTAATTAAGCATAATAACTTATTACTCTAACACCCCCCCTTAAGATGAACTTAGGAAGAAGCTAAAACACTAGAATAAGATGCATGAAAGCAAAGATGGGTCCTGACAACTAGGCCTGATCAGGTACCCATTTACAAATGCAAGAATGGAGTAGAGAAGGAAAAACCCAGTGGGACAAAACCCCCCTACAATGAGATGACATGCTACAAAGAAGCACTAGAAGAAATCTGTAGAGTAACACTGGAACTTGATATTGACAAGCAAGGAAATATTCTTCTATATACTACTAAAACCAAATGAGAGTCACTAATTGACTCAAGGAATCATGATAAAGCAACAAAAGACCTGATGCCACAGAACTCTCAAAAACTCCAAATGGGAACAACTCTGGAATCTATGAAGCAACAAGCAATTATTGAATGATGTATTACTAAAAATGAAGTGCAAAGATGCAAGATGCACTCTCCCAACTACCAAAACATCCAAGTAATCGCCAAACAACCCATCGGGCCAAATTTGGACTAAGTGATCAACCTAGGATAGATACAGAAAAAGTGCATGGACAGCAACATAGAGCTCCTCAATACCTTTTCAACGCTTCAAATGAGGCAAAAAATGGAGATCATGGCAAAAAGTTATGAGCTCAGAAGCATAAAAAGTACATCTGACTTCAAACAGAAATAAATGTAGTAAAATAGAAAAATATTATAAAATAAACTATACAAAATGAAAGTGCTTGGAACCAGCTTTCCGACGATATCTTGTTTGCTTGACTTTGATACCGTATGCCCAAGTTATGACCAAAAGAAAAAAACTGCTCCTTAAGGAAAAATCAGGGCTAGGAGGGGGCAAAGAGGGGCCATACGGCTGCTGACGTCATGCTGACATCATCCATTCATGAGCTTAAAATTGACTACCATCTGGCTGTCAGCGCAAAAAAAACTTCCCCTCGCCGGGAAAAAATTTTGATTGCCGATATATTCTGATGGTTGACAAAATATTCCTAATTCGCTGCCGAAATATTTTGCAAACTTTGGTTGTTGGGCGCAGGCCCTTGGTCCACCATAGGACCCTGGCTACATGTAGCTAAGCACTTAGGGGCTAGGCAACTAGCTGGGGGCTAGGCGCATAGCACCCAGTGCCCCCACATGACCTTGGGTGCTGGAGAAGGGGCCCCTAGGGGCTTAATATAGCTGGCAGCAGGTGAGCTAGGCATCGCCCGGTGGCCGCCGCTCCTGGTGGCTGCCAGGTGGTGCGGTGGTTGCTCCTGGCTTTTATAACTGAAAGCATTGGCGGCAGGCACAAAAATTGATTTTTTAATTTATTTTTTTCAAAAATTGTGCCTCAAACTGCATGCTGGGGAGGCCGTACGACCCCCAAACAAATTTTTTTTGCCTCTCGGATCAACTGCACCAAAATGAATGATTTGATAGGTGTTTCTAGGGTTTTGGGACATTGTGAATGCAATGGTGACATCTGTTTGAGCCCATAGTGACCCAAAAAATGGCTACCCCCAGATCTTGTAGAAAAGATGCTTGTGGAAACCCTTGCACTTGAAACTCACAAAGAGGCCATATCTTCAGATCACAAACAAGAAGCTATAGGTCTGGAGCTCTGATACCATGTTAGAAACCAAGATCACCTGCATGCAAGATGGATACCTGTCACATGCAAAAGATATGAAGAACCAAAGAAGATGTTCTATAAACCTCTCAGTAAAAATGCATTCAGAGAATCAAATATTATAAAGAGATCAATCCTTATGAAGGAGATCAAGAAACCCTAAAAGGGAAACCCTAAATGAAACCCTAGTGTGCACACTTAATAATTAATAATTAATTAATTATTAATGTGCCTAAGTTTAGCTTAAGTGACAAAGAGGAATAAGTGACTTAATTAATTAATCAATATGATATAATTAATTAAGCATAATAACTTATTACTCTAATAGGTGTTGTACCACATTAATGCATTAGAGTTGTCATGATTACACTTAATTCTAACCATAATACTCTGCATTTAATTTTCACACCTTAACACACACATTATTTCTTTTCAATTATTAGATGATGACATTTTCCACCTTACTGGCTTGATTTTCCTTTTTGTATTGCACACATGGACACCTTCATGATTAATATGGCTCAATAAAACATAATGAAATGACCACCATTAATTTTGAAATCTTCAATTTGCTCGATTTGTGTTCTTCTTACTAGAAAACTTTGAAGCAATGGCCACCAATTATGTGAGAATTAATTAGATTTAACATTTCACTCTAGAGAAACTTGTCTAGTTGCCACCTCAACTTTCATTTCCCAAGACTTTGATCTAGACAACTATGTACCATAGATTTCTCATGATTTTCTATAAATTCTGCACTTCTCTTTCAAATTCTTCACATCTTTTCTTTTCTCAAGTATCATTTATATTTTTTACTTTGCTTTTTCTTTCTTTCTTCTAGGCCATGGAAACTCCAATTTTCTTGACTTGCATTTACCGCCAAAATGGCTTCATGGGTCGCATTATTACCCAGTGGCTTAACAAGGTTTTCTTTCTTTAGACTCTTGGATTTATTGCACCAAATTTTCTCTTGGTCTTCAAGGAAAATTTTGTAGAATCCAAAGCATATTATAGGATGAATTGACTTGGCTTCACAGTTCGTAGTCTCGCTCCTAGATCTTGGGCTTTTTGTTGAAGAAGTTTATATGGCTACAAACATGATAGTGCGACTTGATTTCTTGGGGAATTTGGACTATGCCTTGTCTGTTGCACACTTTGTTGTTGGAATTCCCTTTGTTAATGATATTCCTTTGTTCCTAGAATGAGGATAATTAGTTCCTCTCCTCCCATTTTTGACTGATCTCCATACCCTTGACTTTGATGTTCACCAGGACAATGCTTATTTGGGATATACTGCTCTTATTGATGAAGCATTCTAGATTGACTGAATGACCACACTATTGCTGCAACTTGTTACCTTCCTTTCAATGTTTATGCACTTCTACAGTGATAAATTTTGTATTTCCATGTATATACGAAGTATGCGCATGTGCGTGCACACACACACAGGAACACACACACATATTTATATATGTGAAAAAAATTATTTTCATACTTTAAGCATGTATTTAGTATGCATGGTTTAATTTCTTCATTTCATAGCACAATATTTTTATAATATTTCAATTTACTCTCATGTGTGTGTGTTAAATTAAGCAAAAAAAATTAATGTTGAGAACAAACCAAAACGAAAAAGAAAAAACCCTACAAAAACAAACTAACCTAACTAACTAAAATTTACTCTAAGAAAATGATTAACCCTAACTAAGAAATTTACTTTAATTTTTATCACTATCTTCATAGTAGTTTTTGTACAAATTATAATAGGCTTGTCTTTAAATTCACTTGAATAGACTTCAAATCTCCTACTGTAGCAATGCATTATCTTAAATTTTCTGCATTTAACAAATGTAAATTCAAATGTGTACTTACCAATAAGTTGGCTCATATGTATGAAAACAATCTCATTAAAGGTTGATTGCACACACCTTTGTTGATTCCTCCATACTCTACCTTCTTCCAATCCTGGTTCATGTTTTTCTTCTTTGCTTTGTTTGATTCCATGAATGACTATGTTCATTTCTTGATTCTCCTTCTCTCTGAGATTCTTCAAGTCTTTGGTCATATCTTCACTTTTAACTTTGTTAGACCAAGCAGTAACAAAATTTAAATTATCATCAGAGAGAGAGAAAGTGAAAAATTGATATTTTGTATTCTACATGAAATCAAGAAAATTTCCCTTTTTAACATGTGGATTCTTAGTTAGGGGCAAAAAACACACATCTCCCACTTGATTTTCCTAATTTTTCTCTTCATTTTCATATTCCATGTGTGAAAAGTTCAATGACTCATCACTTCTATTTTCTCACTTTCAGTGCGCTATTTCCAAGTCTCGACGTTCTTGCCTTTTTTCCTGCAAAACCTTAGGATTTTCCTCATGACATTTGCTGTTAATAAACTGATTTATTTTAGTAGTTAAGTTTTCAATGTTTTCAGCTTCACTAGGGTTAGGAATTTTCTTAGAATATGAACTCAATAATAGTTCCTTTCTTTTAGCAATTAAAATATCTTCCATTAATAGAATTATGTTATGCATGGCCAAACTTACCCTAGTTAGAATTTTTTTTCAATCAAGTTCCCCATGGTGAGTTGTATCATGAATTCTACACTCAGTGACCCTACCAAAGGTGAATAAACTCAAAGGATGCGGCCTCCAAATAAGGATTTCCCAAAGCTTATCAACTTCCATTTTCATACTACCAACTTGCATAGACTATTGTCTTACGAACAACTCCCAAACTCAGAACTAAGAAAACAATATCAATTCCAGATAAAACTAGAGGAAATTATGATCCCTCCTAGTTCCAGTTCTTGTTGATCATGATGCTAGTCACACACCAATAGTGTAGATAAATCCTCATAGATAGACTGCAAGAACATATCTTTAATTGAAAGACTGAACTAGGACAACCTAAATCTCAGGCTAACTTGGCTTAATCCCAAGGCTCATTTATGTTAGGTCTTGACCATACTAGGTTTGTACATTAGGGTTCATTGTGATAATACTATTAATCACAAGGGGTAAATGGTAATTTATGGTTCTCAAAGGAATCATAAGGATCACTGAAAGATATTCTCAGTCTGGTCATCAAAAAATTTCATGAAATCAATAGATTTGCAATAACATTTCATGAATTTCAAACAAATTTTCTATGACTTAAGTAGATTTAGCTTTAAGAATTCAACAATATTATGGAAATGAAAGATTTGCAAGAAAATTTCCATTCATTTATCTCTTTTTTGGAACATTTTCTAAAATTTAAACATCTATTCTAAAATAAAGCATCAAAAATACTTGAAAAGTAAAATTGCTCCATGGTATTATCCACGCATGCCCTAATAATTAACCAAATCAAAGTAACCCACTCTATACTTCACTAGATTTCTTCACAACTAGGCATAGAATGATGTGATATTTTAAAGAAAGGGAGGTTTATTTGGACACTGAGTAGGTTATGTATGCACCCTTAAACAACACAACATACAGTATTTCCCAACTAAACAAACAAACAGCTACAAAATATTTCATACTAGGTGGTAGCTTTCAAATTAGCTTTGATATTGATTAGCTTATATTTGCATACAAGTTTTTAATCTGGAATGATTTAGAAAACAAGAAAAAGAACAAAACTTAAAGAATTTTAGGCTCTCTGAAATCCACAAATTCTGAACTTAACTTAAAATGAAACATCTCCTGGCCTTTTATATGAACAAGACATAGGGGAGATAAAAAAAAATAGATGAGAGGAAATCCAAGGGATGAATCACAACAAGGCACATGGAATTTATGGTAGGAGAATTGTTGATGAAGTCAATGGATGTCAACCTTCCTCGACATGTTAATATCTTTTGGGCTTTTCATCCTTCTACTATCACCAGGATAGTAACTTGAATCCGAATAGGATGTAAGAACTTCCCATATATTCAGAATGATTTCTTTATCATTTTTCTCCTACATTCTAGTTCTGCCTCAGGCTTAATACTCCTAGCAACGAATCACAACAGAGGTTGGCACATTCTTTTACATCATTAATAATACCAGGATTCTCGGTATTCCAAAAACACAAGCTCCTCCTTCACATAAACTCCCAAAACATATCGCCTCATTTATATATGATTCTATTCATGATTCAAATTTTCCTAACCGTCCATACCTGAATGTTGGATCATAATATCTTCCTCCTCCAAGAAAAAAATCCAAACATTAAATCCATTTAAAAACATTCATAAAACTCTCATGAAAAAAAATCCATCATTAATAAATCATCAATTTAAACACATCATAAATATCATGCTTTTAAAATCATGCTTTTAGTTGGACTACCAGACATTCAGACCCTCAGGAAAACTTAAACATTTAACTTTAACTCAACATTGTGTGTCACCAAAAAGTGTATACTTTTCTTGATATGGGAATAATTGATCACAAATTTTACTTAATGAGGCCTTGATTTAGTTTTGTGAGGTTTTCTTCACATCCACACTAGGTTTTGAGCCCTTGCAAATTGAATAAAATGCATTTATTGATGTCTTGTAAAGGTGTTGTAACACATCTTCACACTTTTCTAACACCATAATATCATAATTCACCTAAATAACCTTACCAAGACCTATTTCAAAGTGTTGTAAAGTCTTGTAACAAAATTTCACACTTTCCTAGGCTTATCATCAATATTTACACCTTTCTTATGCTTTAAATGAACCCTTTATTCACTTATAGGCCTTAATAAAGTGTCTTGTTAAGAACCCGATAAAAAACATTTAATACATCTTAATCTCTAACATCCACTCAAAATTTCCCAAGTGGACTAAGTCGCCACCTTGGGCGACTTAGTTCCATGTGGCACAAAAATCAAAATTAATTTAAATTTCTTTTAAATTTCTTTTGAGTTTTATTCCTTAAGACCTAAGGTCAGCCTGTGATGAGGTATTTTTGGGAATTAAGGCATAATTGTGTATAAATATAGGGTTTAACTTATCATTTGACCTAACTCATCCTAATTCATAACTTATCATCATTCATTCATCATTCATCATGTTTTGAAGTCAAGCAAGCTAGGGTTTTATCATAGCAAGTCATCAAGATAGCTTCCAAGGACATTCAAGGGTAGATTCATCATGTTTTGTTGTAGAAATTCAAGATCAAACATCATGGAAATGTATTAACTCCATTGTTGCATGCTTCATTACATTCTTTATTTATTTTGGTTTAATTACCTAAAAGGGGTTTAACAAGGCAAACCCCCATGCCCTTACATTCAACATTTCCTTCTCTTTCATTGTGTGTTTGGAGATTTAGGCACTTTGAGGGTTTGAAGATCATTGAAAATTAGGTTGAAGACTCATTAAAGACATCCCATTTTTGAAAAAGTAAAAATATCAACAAAAAGTCACTTTCAAGCCCGAAAATCAAAGTTTTAGAAGCAAACACATGTAGGGAATCGAAGTGCAGACCGAGGGATTCCATTTCCACTTTCAAATTTTTAGAAATTTAGAAGTGGACTAAGTCACCAGTAGTAGTGACTTAGTCCCAATGAACCTATTTTTTAGTTATTTTTTCAGATTTGGATACCCATTTGGCCGAAACGGGTTTCTAAGCAGTTTTCTTGAAATTGGGACTAAGTCACCCAGCCTGGCGTAAGTGTCCCAGTCAATATTTTCAGTCAATTTTTTAGGATTCTAGATTTTCATGCCATCCTTTTTCAGCCTCCAAGTGCACACATTCTGTTTCATAGCTTTCTATTCAATTTTTTTTGCATTTCTATGTGATTTATCACATGATTGCATACAACACTGTGTTTTCCAACACTTCATATTTCTTAGGTTTACATTAATAATCATATTTATTTTTTAGTCTATTACATTGAACATCTTAATTAGGAATATTATATCCCTCTTGACATTAATCTTGAATGAGGACATTTCCTATTTTGGCCCATTTCTCTCCTTTTAGGTGAAAAACCTTAGAAGAGTTAGAGAGCATTAAGGTGCCAAAATCTTTATCCACACATTGTTACATGGTACCCGGAACCCAATACTTTTGATTTTACTAATAAATTTCTTTGGACCCCAGATTTTACCAGAACCTCCATGCTTTCCCAAACCTTTGCTCTTGGATTGGAGCACTTCACACAAAACCTTGAATGAACACTTTCACTTTTTTGGCCTTCCGATACTTCGTACCCAGTATCCAGTACTCGGTACACTCGAATCACAAAGTACTCCAAAAATTTTCCTTTGAACTTAACTTCCGGTGATCTTTTCAACTAGCCAACACCTTCCATAAGCATTAGTTTTCACTTGGGTCCCCAATTCTTACATTCTTGGGGCGTGTTGTGAGACCACACAACAATACCCATATTTTAATGGTTATTGTTATTATTGCAATAAGTTTGGACATAAAGCCATAGAATGTAGAAGTAGAGTGAATCAAAATGTTCAATCATTTCCCGATTAGTGTTATACATGCAATATATTTGATCATAGAGCTAGTGAATGCAAAAATTACATGACGAATGGTTATAATAAAGGCATGATGTCTCAATCTTTCAATGGCTATTGTTATGCATGCAATGGATTTGGGAATAAGGAAAATGAATGCAAATCTAGAATAGGTGGAAGTAAGCTTGTTCAAAAAGGTGTCACATGACACAAATGCAATAAATTAGGACACATAGCAAAGTTTTGTAAAAGGAAAAATGTGAAACCCTCTATTTCACAAAAGAAGGCTAATATGATAAAGAAAGTGGATCTAGTTGAGATGAAGAATGAAATGAATAAGATATAGAAGAAGAAAGAAGAAAGTGAAGTGAAGGATGAGTCCTTGGCGTAGATGTTTCCTCCAGAAACTAATTGAAGAGCTTTTGATCATGGGGAGTTTTAGCAGAAAATCCTTAATCCCCCACCAAAGTTGTGGTGTTGATGTTCTTAGTACAGTGGTACATGTGTAGATCAACATGGTATATCTATTAATGGCATTTCTAGTCTTCAAAAATAGGTTATATATGTGTTTTTGCATATGAAAAGTTCATTCACAACCGGACATTTGAAGAGTGAAGAGCAAAGCAAAGGTGATTTGAAGAAATTTGAAGATGTGTGAAACCCTACCAAAAACCTCTCAAAAGTGGTTCACAATGTTTACCCCTCAAGTAATTGATTTCTTGGAACAACCAAAACCTAAGTTTAAGAAACACCCCTTCAAATCCATGGAAATGGATCTAGAAGGCACATTTTTGAGAGTTCCTTATGGTGTAATGCATTATAAGGATGTGAAAATGTACATTCAAGTGAAAATGGAAGAATATGATCACTTGAAGTTGGGATAAATTTAGGTTAATAAGCTCACTAGAGATGTTTTTGAGTTGAAACCATAATTTGAGAGCCTGACAAAGAAGAAGTTAGATGTAAGGAACAATTTTTTGAACTCCTATTATGAGAATGCATGTGTTAAGTATGCACTGATTTTGGTTCATGATAAGTTTATGTGGTTGGATATACCTCATTTAATTAACAGGCAAGCTATCAAGGAAGCTACATGATTATGCTCTAAAGGAACTATTCCCACAATGAAGTTCATGAAGAATGAGATGGTAATGAAGCTCACCAAAGCAAGATTCAATAAGTGTTCCCTCATAGTGAAGGATATAGATAATCCAATAGTTAAATATGCATCCATGATGATACACTACAAGATTTACTACATCAATAGATATAATGTGGTGTTAGCAATTACTATACATACTACTCACCAGATGGTGAAAGAAGGTTTGGACATAGATCTATGTGAGCTCTTGAGACAACAGTTGATGAAGAATATTTAGAAGAAAAAGGAGTCTCGATACCCATTTCGATATGGTACCCTTATCATATATTTTTATTTTTATTTCTTAGAGAATTATCTAGTGGAAAGAATTTTGTATGGTTGGATGGTATTCCTATTGCAATTTAGATTAGGGATCACTTAACAAGGTTTGGAAGCATGGAAAATTAGGATAGTATGTTATGGGGTTTCTTCAAGATCTTCCGAGGGAAGATGCAAGAAAGAGAAAGGATTACTAGAAGTGTTGTTGAGAAGTACAAGAAGGATATAACCTTTATGGTTACTAAGGATGAATTCATTATAGAAGTAGTGGAACCCAGAATCATCCAGATTTTAGAAATGGGTTATGAAGTGGTAGAAGATGTAATCATAGGTCTTATAGATCTTATGCTAAGAAAACCAAGAGACCCTACTATAGATAGGTTTGGAACCTATGAGGATATATCTAGTGAAGTACATCTAAAGCATAAAGAAAAGGAAATAAAGAAAAATGTAGAGAAAATGAAGGTATAGTTGGATGAGATTATTGGTTCTTCCAAAAGGGATACAGAGAAAATCAAAGCCCCATATGTGGATCTATAGGGGAAACCAAGCGCAATAAGTTCCATTAGGAATTCTACTCCCTCTCCAGTTGTTAAGAAGGCCTCTAGAACTAAGTTTACAGCTGGTGTGAAGAAGAAAGCTACAAATAATGCACTTGTATCACAACAAAAGACTCCATAGAGGAGAAGAAAAAAAAGATCCACAAGGGAAATATATATCAATTGTGAGGATGAAGAGGACATTAAAGAGGGAAAACATCACTTGGTCTGAAAGAAGATAAAGTCACAAGTCTCTAGAGAAAAAACTAGTACAAAGAAATCTAAAATTGAAATTGTTGATACATATAGAGAAGAAGTAGAGAAGCAAAAGAAGGAATTTATCATTCGGAAGAGAGAAAAGAAATATAGTGAAGGAGAAATATCTCCTAAGGGAAAGAGGAAAATCAAGAAGACAGACAAGTCCCCTTTGGTATGGGAGCACAACCCTCTAAAACTAGATGCTTTGTTTAATAGTATTGCAAATTTTGGTTAGCTGGAAGTAACTACACAAATGTATCTAGATGAACAAAATAAAAATAAGGTCATAATCAAAGAGGCCATTGTAAATGATATGGTTAATTTTTATACCAGTTTGAGTGAAATTGAAATTAAGCTTCCAAATGACTTAGAAGGAGTCTTGAACACAAGAAGACAAGAGGAATTCAATGAGGATGCAAAGATACACAAATTTTCTTTGGAGAAGATTGGATCAAGTTTACAATAGGGAATTTAGAACAAAGAAAAGAGTTAGCACCTTGATGAGTAGGGGTAAAGAAGACACAAGGTTGAAGGATTAAACACTACAAAAGGTTGCAGATCTACCAAAGGAGTTAGGCATGTCTTTAGATGATGAGACTAAAATGAAGCATGATGTATCTACTTCAGAGATCAATTAACCTAAGAATGATGAATATGATTATGTATCTAGACCTAAGGATGATTAGGAAGGCATGATAACAGATAATGTACCTTTGGTAGAAGAGAATGTTGTTGCAAAAGATAAGAATGAAATTTCCTTAGAGAAGGAATAAAATCAATAAGAACATGAATTACCTCTCCTAGATGCACAAAAAAGTGTTGAGAATAAGGAAGAAGAAAAATAGGATAACTTGAAGAACTCTGAGGCACAAAATTATGAAATCTTGCCTCCTCCAAATGGTGAGAAAGTTGTAGGGGAAGAGAGGATTGTAGAAGACTGCTTTGGTTGTGGAGAATAGAAGGATACAAAGAAAAGGGAATAAGGAAGCACTCAAACAATTGGTGAATCCTTTAGAGCTTCTAGGGATTCCTTGAATCTTTTACTAGATATGTAGCTTCAATTCCAACAGGTGGTGTTAACATAGTTGCTGGAAATTCCTATACAACAAGGACAAGTTATCATGGACAAAATCTCTCCCTTATATAAGCTGCAACTTGGTGATGTATTTTGTGCTTCCATGAGAAAGGAAATTTTACAAAATCACTAGAAGAGTGTTGAGATGATATATGAGGTAGTGAAAGTGCTACAAGATAGATTCTTTGGTGCAAATGTTGACAACTCTATATTTGGTGTGTAGCAACTGAGGTTACTCCTTGATTCCTTTAAGGAATATTCTACGGGTCTAAAGGAGAAGTTAGAAAAGGAAGTGAATGAGATGATAAATGATACAATATTGGTAGAGGCTTCCAACAAATGTTCTACTTCACATGATAAGTTGTAGAGTAACTCGAAGGATATTCAAAATTGTGTAGAGGAAGAAAAATTTTTGTTCCATTTTTTCTTGAAATGGCCCATTTCTACCAAGAGCATAGAAGACTAGATGAACTCAATTGAGTCTTAGATTGCTTAGGCCTCTAGAGTTTAGGATACAATGAAATATGTAGATGGAGAAACAAGGATAACATTTGAAAATCTGCATGGACATTTTTTTCAGCTATAGGAGAAGAAAGAAAAGATAATAATGCAATATTGTTAGCTCAGAGACTTAGTAAGTGCAAGGGTTACTTCCTTGACCAAAAATTTGGCTAATACAGAGAAGATGCTAGAACAAAATCCAATACCCAACTCTCTAAAAGAAGGTGAAGAGATCCATTTGAAGTTTTAAAATTAGTATGGAATAATTTCCTTTTTTAAGATAGAATAGGAGACACCAAAGAAGGATCTAGAGCCACACCTTGCAAAATTGAAGGTGTCTAATTAGGGAAATTTTCCCTCCACAAGCTAAGTTGTACATTTTTGTTCTATAAGAATAGTTATCCAAATTTAAATGTACATATGTAGATGTATTAGAGAGTCTTGTGGTATACTCTTTTGGCCAGTTTTGTTGGAGAAGAGATGAGTATAGGAGTGAAGCAGTAAGGGGTAGTTATTCTTATGTACATACAAATATATATCTTTAAAGGGGGAAAACAGTAGAAATCTAAATAGTTTGATATTAAGGGCCCCTTTTCCCTTGATGTCAAAGGGAGGAAATATTGGAGAACATTATAAGTTTGAGTAGTGTTTCCATCAATGACAAAGGGGGAGATTGTTGGAAGTTTTTCATTGAAGTTTGTGTGATGGTGCCCAACATGAGTTGAATGGAGAGATTAATGGAGATTGATGATAATAAGGTGTTATATGGTGTTTCCATTGATGGAAACCCATTATTGATGGAAATCCATGGAAAATATGCAAAAGTGTTGGTCTGGTAAAGATTAGATGATTGGATAATTTCCTAAGTTTGATATATAGTTCTAGTGTTTAGAGAACTAGTCTTTTGGTCCACATTTCCCCACCATGAAGAATTTGGCTATCCCATTTTGAGGTAATGATGGTGTATGTTGGAATACTATAAATACAAAGTTTCATGATTTGATATCTTCCATAGTTGAAGATAATAGCGACAGAGTATTTGCTCTAGATATGCTAGTGTAACTGTGATAGAGTGTATGATTGGAATGCTCTACATTCCACCGCAGATGAAACTTTTGGTATACAAATTTGTAGAAGTATTTGAGGATTATTGTAGTATGTTTTCTCTAAGTGGCAAGTGGTTTGGTTGTTTGTGTGTCAAGTTGTGAGTGAATAGATGGTTCATTTTATTGTTACTTCACTAGTGGTGCCAACCTAGGTATTTTGGATTGTGTAGAGATGAGTAGAGTTTGGAGCATAATTATGGGAATAATTACAAGTCATCCTGACCTATCTTAATGTGTTATATGTCTTGGTTCCCTTCACAAGGTGTGTATGATTAATTTTTGACCCAAAAATTTATATGGATGCATGACACATCAATTAGGCTAACCTAATTTATGTTTTCAATGGTTACGGTATATGTACAAGGTTAATTAATTGTGTGAAAGTGAGTAGTGAATGTAGAGATGCAAGATAATTAAGTGTGTGTGAGATTCATATTTGAGAAGTGCAAATTGGATTCAAGGTGAAAAATTAAGTGTGTTAAGTCAGTATTTTGAGCTTCAGTGGAATTGTATCTTCAACATATGTTAGATACATTGTTAGCAGTTCATATTTGGTAGTGATCCAACCTTTCTTCTATCTCTTTCTATTTTGGGTAGTGAGGCCTTTGGTAGTGAGCCTTTCTTCTTTTGGATAGTCAGTCCTTGGATAGTCAATCCACTAATTGTATCAAACTTTGTAACTAGTTACAATATCTATATTGTGAGATAATCCTTATTGTGGTTTTTCCCCTTTTAGATTTTCCATGTAAATCTAGTGTTCTTGTGTTCATTGAAGTGATGTGTACTTTCTATGTTCCTCTCCATTACTTCAAGTTTAATGTGATGCATTGAATGAATGTTTAAGTTATTAAGAATATTGATCACCCCCCTCTCAGTATTTGGAGTGTTCAACAAAAATCACTCCATTAAAGCTCTAAGTGTAGAAAAATCCTATAGTAGAAGAATTTTTTATGGCGTCATTAGGTCATAAAAATCTATTTTCATCCATTAGTCCAAGATATCAAAGAATTGATTTTACAAATTTAATCACAAATTTGAATTTTTTTTTTTTACAAAATCTAACAATCCAACAAGGGGAAAATAGAAGGACGGGTTGAAAATTTTACTAACAATAAGAGAGGAATCATGCTCACAAATATTTAAGAGAATACATAGATTTCAATTTGAATATTGATGTCATATTCAAAAATAATGCATTCATAAACATAAATACCAATCTTGTAAATCTCATATAGTAATAAAATAAGAGTAACATTGAATGAATAAAGTATGATACCTACTTACTGTTGATGGTGTTTTCTGCACAGCAACAACTCAGACAGAATATAATATCCTATCTCTCTTGAAAGGTTATCTTCAATAATAAATCACTGAAAATCACCCCAAGGTCTCTCGGGTGTTAGGTCATAACAATGCATAAAACAACTTAGATAAAATGTGAAATGCTGGTAATCACAATCGGACCTTACTACAAGCAAACTGTATCCTTTCAATTTATCAGATCTGACAATATGGTGATCTTGAATCCTAAATCTAACTGAATAATAAAGAAACAGCAAAAGGTAGGGATGCAAGGAAGTAATAAAATTTAAACTACTGCAAGGACAAGCAATATAAATGACATATATGTGGAATGGACCTATCTCAAATAACCAATTCCTGATCGACCCACAATGCAATCTTACAAGAACGGTGCAATCTTCTGAGGTATTTAAATTTTCAAATCATAGAATTGCATCTACAATCGAACTTAAGCACACTGAATATACGGTCCAGGTTGACTTTAACAGCCTACTACAATCAAATAGTCACTGGGAGTATAGACCAGAGATAGCTACAAACATTCCAAATATGAAATCACAAACATCATTTATCCGACCAAAACTAATTTACTTTTGAGTACTAAACCCTAAATCGTCAAGCAATTTAAAAGATAGAACAAAGGAACCATGCAAGATGAAATAACACAAAGGATTTCACTAGGAAAACCACAATGTCTTCAATTGTATTAATCACCGAATGCTACAACAATTCAACCGTTCTGATACAGTATTTGCTTCAAGAAAAGACTAAGAAAATCTAACTATTTCTCTTGCTTATCTCTATTACTGCTTAGCTAACCAATGTCTAACCCTTACAATGAGGCGAGAATGCCTATTTATATCAAATTTCTCCCAAAACATGTCGGCCCAGCCAAACATTTTACAAAATAATAAAACCACCAAAACAGGTCGGCCAAGGAAACAAACTAAGGCACACATTTAATGCCATCATCCAAGTCGGCCAAGGCACAGTCCCCAAGGAAGTCCGGTCCAATGCATGCCCTATGATAATAGGGAAGCACAAATCTTGAAAAGAGCATTAACTACTACTCCCCTTGTCTTTCTTCTACACTGACGTCCCTTGGACACATGAGAATATTCTATCCAGCTCAGCAATAGGTGGCAATGGCAAAACCTTGAGCCAACATTTAATTGAATCTATCTCTTCCTTGGACCGCTTGACAACTTTATTCCAGTCTTCCTTGCTGGCCATGTATCTATCCATCACCGCCAAGTATGTGGCTACATCATCAAGTAAGTGGGCGGTGACAGCTCCATCAGAATCTGGGGCATAAACCTCATGCCACCACTCCTTCAATTGCTCATGGCTCAAATACTTGGGAGCTATCTTCTTCCTCCTTGTCATCACCTCAAAGAAGGCAATGCATCCATCATAAATTGATGTCAGGTCGCCATCAATTGACTTCCTTCATTTTTGTATCTTCTTTAATGCCTTCTGTCTGATCTGCAATGCCTCGAACCACTCCCATGGTTCATCCAATTCGGAAGAGGGAAGGATTCCATCCTTAGCTAACTACTCCTTTCCATGCCCCAGGATAGTCCTTGATTTCTGCAACAGGAGATCTATGTCACCCTTATCTTGAGACAAAATGTGCTCCAACAGTTCTTTTGCCCGGACTGCATCCTTGCCCACAGACAAGATCACCTTAATAGTATTATCCCCATTCGTCTGGACATCCATCAGCTAATCAGTGGCAGCTTGAGCGGAGGCCTTCATCTTTTCAATTCCAGAGATTGTCTCCTTAGGCAGAAAACCCGAAGTAGTAGAAGAGGATGGATGGAGAGACTGTAGAGGCTTCATTACCTCTTCTAAACATTTCCTCAATCTCTCATTTTCTTTCTTCAGCTCCCATTTGGATTGGGTCTCCTTCTTCAGCCTATCAACAATTATGGCACTCGACCCTTCAAACTCCTCAATGTCTTGCTCTAGGGAGGCCGAACTGAGATTAATAGTTTGGACATTGTAGTCCTGGCCTGTTATATCATCCCTCATTTTATCTGCTGTAGGGGTGGCGATGTGAACTACCCTGTTGTGTGCTTCATCCCTTTCCACCCGGGAAATCACCTTAGCAGCTTTCTTCTTCTTTCCTTTGCCGATCTGGGACATCATTTCATCCCAATCCAATGGAGTGTCCTCAACAATTACCTGTTTCTTCCGGGCAATCTCCTTCTCCAACTAGTCTGGAGCTACAGAGTCCATCCGGATTCCTTCTGTTCTTGTTTCTCCCAGATCCTCTGTCACTTTCACTTCCTCTGCGGCTGTCACCTTGACCTCCTCCTCAGTCATTACTTTGTCATCTTCTTTTTTCGGAGTCTGCTCGGCTTGGTCAACCTCCTCAAGTCCCAATTCCTGAAGCACTGGTGATGGAGTCCTAGCAGGTATGCTTTCCTCCGGCTCAGGTGATCCGCGGCCTTTATCACTTTCCAGAGAATCTTCATATTGTACCAGCGGAGAAGTGTGCCTTTCCTCTGTTTCCACCTCAAGCTCGGCCGCTTCACTGTACAGTGTCCCCTCCTTGAACTGCTCGGCCTCCTCGCTAATTCCCTGCTCATCTGGATTCTCCGGTTCTGGTGCACTTGGCAGAGGAGAAACAGGCCTATCCTGCTCTTCAACTGGTTGTGTTGGAGGAGAGTCCCTCGGCTGTGTAGCATCCTTGGGAGAAGGAGTTCTTGATTTCCTGGTATATACTTTGGTTTTCTCCCCTCTGGAGCTCTCTACTTCTACAATTGGAGGCTCATCCTCAGAAGTGGCCTGATCTTTCTTCTTGGCTTTCCTTGTAGTTCTTGTCTTCTTGGGCAGTGGAGGAGCATCCTCGTTTTCAGCCTTCTCTGTTTCTTCCTCATCCGAGGACTTGCTAATTGTCAGGGTCTTCCACCTGTGCTTGCCAATTGGTTTCCTCTTTGTTGCAGGCTCAGCCCCCTTAGGACCTCTGACTTTAATCTTGAAGGGTGAGGTTTTAGCTGATTTCCCTTTGGGGTCCTCTTCCCCGGATTCTTCAGAAGTTGACATGGGGTTGAGATTCCCCATCAAGTCAAAGGTGCAAGCTACTTTGGCATTCTCTAACTCCCAGACTTTATGCTTAACCCAAGAAAAGGTGAATCTCAACACAGGAGCCATCAGGTCCTCCAATTCTGTCACTTCGGGCTCACTCCAATCAATGTCCCCAACTGACCTGTCCTTTATGGGCTCGTATACATGGTCCTGAACCAACTTTCCATCATCATCAAGCTGATCCAGAATCGGCTTAACATTGTATTGTCTAATGGCCCTTACAGGCAGCCTGGAATACCTTTTCTTCCTTGCATCAAGGTCATCCTTGATGTTGACCCAATAGTCTTCTAAGTCCTCTTTATGCCTGTATTCCCGGGTAGCCCTCTTTTGAGCCTCTCCAATTATGTCAAAGTTCATTCTCTTCGAATGGAAAGAGAATCCATAAGCGGCCAACTCCTCACCTGTAGTGTGAGCTGATTGAATAGATGGGCACACTTCTCCCACACCAATCCCAAGAGGGAAGTCTCCTCTGAATCCTGTCTTATGCTTTTCTCTCTTCACAACTGCATCAAACTCACAAATCTGCCTTACAACTTCTAGTAGCACGATGTGGTCAGTGGGATACTAAGGCAACCTGTAAGGGGCAACTGGACATCCATCAATCCAGAGGTAGGTGAATGTACGAAACTAGATAAACCATGCTCCGTAGTTCTTGATTAGTCCTCTAGCTCCATCGGATAATCTGATATGCTCCGTAGTTTGAAGTGTCCAGGTAATGTGCATTGTGAATGCATCACTTGTCCTCCTGTAATCCTTATGTCCCAAATGCAGCTCCGGATAAACCTCATAGATTATGTTCTGCTCAATGGTTCCCCTCAGAGTCAAGCCTTTGTATGGGTAAGAAAAGGCCAGCACATACATAATGTAAGAAGACATATTGAACTTCTTTGCTTCCAGGACATTTCTCAGTTGTTTGTCAATCTCTGCACTAATGAGTCCTGCCCAGTGATAGTTTGTCCCCTGGCTCATCTTGGTGATCACATGGACCATCCAATTCTCCAATACCCCTACAGTTCTCATTCCAGCCACCCTGCTCAACAGTGTGATGGCATCATACACATCCGACCTGAATTTCACCCTGTGCAGCTATTTGGGCAACTTGGAGTGGTGAGATTTTGGCTTCTCTAGCCATGAATTAATGATCTACTGAGCTTTGACTGGCTCATTCTCGTAATAGGTCCTAGCAGTGTCAATTTTTAATGCACAGACCGAAGGAAGATCTGACATGCTGAAGGTTCGTGCAATGGAAGCCGGACTGAAGTTTTCCAAGACTCATCCCTCAGTGCTGACCACCATCTGGGTATCAAATGCATACTGTCTTGCACATTCCAAAATCAACTCATAGCATTGAACCGCCAGAGGGAACCCCGCCACATGCATTAATCCAGAGTTCATCATTCCTTGTCTCAAAGCTGACTGGTCCTTCTCAGCCGCTCTCTTCTTGAACTCCTCATAGCGCCAGGCACCAACATTCATGTCAGATACCTCGGCCCACACGGAGGACACCCTACTTTCCGGGAGCTGATTCTTCATATCCAGTCTCAACCGTTCTGTCTCAGAAATTGAAGATGCCCCTGCACCACCTTTGGACTTCCCAGCAGTAGCTTTGCTTGACTCGGCCTACACATCCAAAAATCGTCATTAGAATCCAATTATTATTCATATTCCAGTTCAAAGGGTTAGCAAAAATCATGTAAATCCATCAAAATCCATTGCTAACTACTAATCCATCGAGATCCAGAGAAATCAGACAGTCCAGAAAAATCACGCAATCCGGGAAAATATCGTCAGGGCAGAATTTTAGAGAAATCCAACCCAGACGGATTCCTGCTGCCAAAGCATCGTTAATCATATAGATCATTAGTGCAGATGGAAAATCAAAGGATAATCATTAAATTCACTCATTAGCAACAAGAAATAATCATTAGACAATCGTTCCACCAATCCTATCATCAAAATATCACAAAGAACACAACCAGACAGGAAATCCGAAAAAATTCGGATGGAACGAATTTTCGCAGACAGCTCAAAATGCACCGGAAATAACCCCAACCCACGGAATAAGCCCAAACCGGGAAAATTCGGGAGTGAGGAAATTCCGTGACGACCTCGGAAACCCGAAAAATGACGAATGCGAACCAAAACTCGAATGATCATAGGATCTTCCCTACCTGAGCTCGAATGATCCCAAAACTGACGATAAGCAACAAGACCGATGGCGCAAAGGATTTAGACCCCTCGAAAGCACGCAAAGGATGAATCTCCACATCAAAATAAAGATGCCCTAATCCGAATGACCAAACCACCCACCATTAAAACCAGAACAAGCTTTAAGGTTTAAAGATAATAGCTAAGGATTTACCTAAAGCCGCTAACATGGTACGGGGCAAGGGCCGCTCGAGCACAATAAAACCTTCGTTCTGGGCCGAACACCAAAGGAAACCCTAATTTCGCACAATGACACATTTCACACCCAGAACAAGCAAGCAATTCGACCCAGAATCCCGTCTAAAGGATGAATATGCCATCTCACAGATAAATGGAGTTCACAAGGCACGGAAAATGGGGCTCCATAATAAAACAGATCAGACCACGACTCTATAAATACGAAATCAAAATCAAATCAAGGGCCGACCCAAATCCAGCGATACCCAAGGCAAGAAACCCTCAATCACCACGCAAGCAAAAAGAAGGGCAATGAATACATACCATGGATCAAAGCGAATGGAATTCATGCTCAGAAAATTGACCACGTGGCAAACACGTCCAAGCAATAGAAATACTAGCACCAACACTCAAGCAATCCTCACGCAAACAAACCAGGATCAATTCTCAAAGCTTCAAATGAAAATTCTAAATCGCCAGAGCAAATCAAGTGAATAGGTGAACTCAGAATGATGCTCAAAATGCCCTAAATTCGACCTTATACCCACCTGAGCAAAGGTACCTCAACCATTAATGCACGACAAGACATTTCTGACAAGTCCGAAAACCCGAGCCCCAAGCAGAATTTCGGAAAATCCCAAAATGCGCGGAGACACGGATTCCGCGGAAATGCAGAAACTAGGGAAATCAGGAAGATCAGGATTTTGGCAGTATCCAGAAAAATCCGCATGGACCGGAAAATCCTGAAGTAAGGCAGAAACCCGGAATCAGAGAATCCTGCCAGAAACAGACAAGGAACCAGGGCCCGAGAAAATCCGCCTGAGCTTGAAAATCCCAGGTCCAAGTGAAAACCCGGACTTAGCCAAAAACTCAATTTCAATCAATTTAAACCTCAAGACAAGGCCAAAGCCAGCAAGACCAACATGTCAAGACCCTAGAATGATAAATCCAATAGAACCAAAGGTCAAGACACCAAAAAAAGAGGGTCCCCACTCCAAGTGGGGCGTGTGTGCAAAAACTGCACAACAAATTGCGACTCTGCTAGGGAAATGCTCCTAAGCATTTCAATGACAAACTGGAATCAAGAACCCAGAACTCAGGATTTCAACTCAGATACCCAGCCACCACCTTAGGGTAAAACAAAGAAACTCCCAGTTATTCAGACATTCCTATACCAGGGTCTAAGTGTGTGCACATGCATTTATTACCTACCCTCAGTTGCAAGAAGAACCAGACATGGTATGAACAGGCTACATAAAGATTCTCACTCTAAAAGTAACCTGGATAGAGCCTCGCTGCCAGTCAGGCGTCCATAGCCCTGACGAGGTTATCGCTGTGGTCCTCCTGAACATAGCTCTACTACCAGTCAGGCGTCTATAGCCCCGGTAGAGATATTCAGATCCCCCTGATAAGTTGACTTCCAACCTCATGATTCTCAATACATTTTTTTTTCTTTTTCTATTTTTTGCTAATGTTTCTTTCTTTTTCACTCATTTTATTCAACCTGTGAACAGTGAATTTCACACTCAGGGCTGAGAACCGCAGTGGCACTAGAGCAGAAAAAAGATTTTTCACCTGTCCAAACCTTATAAGGACTTTTACAACTTCAGGTATATTAAGGATTAAAGGTATAAGACCCCAATATATTCCTGTTCAGACTAACTAGAAAACCTTTGTCTCAACCCAAGGACAAATGACATAGGTTAAAGAATTCATACCATGGTATTCTGGAAAAATGATCAAAGCTTGTAAGGGAAATACCAAGAACATTAGACCGGCTTTGTCACTGCTACCATACAGATGCACCCACAATCCCAAGGAGAGAAAGGACCAAAAGCAAGAGCAACACAAAACAAAAAAAACAAACCAAAGCAAACCTACTCTAACCAAACGAAACAAGCAAAGCAAAGAAAGAAATCTACTCTAACCAAAGCAAGCAAACAAGCAAACCAAGCAACCTAAACTAACTATTTACAGGGAAAAGAGCTGAGAACAGCTCAAGACTAGAAATAATGTTTCAGATACTGCCCATTGACAGGTAGTGGTATGTCCTCTCCCGTGAGAGTCCTTAGACGGAAGGAATTATCTCCTAGTATTTTGGCAATCTGATACGGGCCAAGCCATAGTTTATCAAATTTTCCATGACTCCCTTTTTGATCATGCGGCTTATCCCAATATAGGACAAGGTCAGAAATCCTAAAAGCCTTAACTTTTGCTCTCTTATCAAACCATCGCTTGACTACCCCCTGATGTTTGGAAAATTTTTCAAGGGCATTGTCTCGTTTTTCCTCAAGGTGCAATAATTCAGCCAACCTCGCTTCCCTTCTATCGTCCTCATCATAAAACTGGTTGATAAACTGTAGAGTTGAGATTTTGAGTTGGATAGGGAAAACCGGTTCCAGACCGTACACTAAATGATAAGGAGAGGTACCAATAGAGGACTTAACTCTAGTACGATCCGCCCAAAGAGCAAACCAAAGCTGGGCGTACCAGTCTTTTGGGTTCCTCTTTAATAATTTTCGGATGACAGTCAATAGGTTCTTGTTAGAGGATTCAGCTAGACCATTCCCTTGGGGATAATAATTAGATGCAAACTTAACAACAATGCCATGATCAAAGGTCCAATTTGAGAATTTCAGAGATGCAAAGGCAGGACCATTATCACATACCACAGCAACAGGACATCCAAACCAATTGAGAATGGCAGATTCAAGAAAATCAATTACTACCTCTGATGTACACTGCCTACAAGCAAAAGCTTCAGTCCATCTTGTAAAGTAATCAGTTATGGTGAGAATATACCTGTGTTCTGTAGATGATGGTGGATTGATGGGACCTATGAAGTCCATACCCCATTGAGCAAAAGGTTTTACCTCAGTGACCGGTTGGAGCGGAAGTGCTGCACACCTTTCTCTTGTTGCTGCAGTCTGACAAGTGTGACAGGTCCGTACATGATGATGAACATCCTTGAACAATGTAGGCCAGTAGTATCCTACCCTCAAAATCTGATTCGCGGTAGCAATCGCCGAGCCATGACCAGTACCATATTTCTCATGAAATTCACTCATTACCCTTTCAGCTTCTTGTCTTCCAAGGCACCTCAAATAAATACATTCATGATTCTTTTTGTATAGGACAGCTCCTTTCAGCATGAAGCCGTCACTTTTCATCCTTAAGGCTCACCTCTGTACTGCATTAAGGTGAGCTGGAGGTCGTTGATTTAGCAGATAGTGGACTACATCATCATACCAACCTTTTGGGGAAACTTCTTCAACATTATAGTTATGAACAGACAATTCAGGGCCTATCTCCGCCATGGTTTGGGTGAGTCCTTGTCCTCTTACCAACTTCATCGGCTGGATCTCGATGTCATACTCCTGAAGCATGGTCACCCATTTAGCTCTGCGCTCCCCTAACTCATTTTGCATCAGCAGCAACTTAACTGCAGAATTAGGAACAATTGCAAACACCTTATTTCGGAGGATATAATTCCTAAATTTCTTCACTGCTCGCACAAGGGCATATGCTTGCTTCTCCACACTCGGGTACTTCAGCTCAGCATCCTTCAATGGTGCACTCATGAAAGCAATGGGATGCTCATTCCCCTCATCAGACTTTTGTGTCAGCATTCCAGCACATGAGTGGTCTGAAGCAAAGGAATAAATATAAAAGGGCTTGCTATATTCTGGACTTACCAACACTGGAGCATCGGCAATGGCTCTCTTAATCTTTGCGAAGGACTCCTTCACCTCTGCAGTCCACTCGACCTTGGCATCTTGCTTCAACATAGTATTTAACGGCTTCACAATCTCAGCAAATCCAGTGATGAATTTCCTGACAAAGTTAATCTTACCGAAGAAGGATTTCATCTCCTTTTTGCTGGCAGGTGGCTGAATTTTCATGATGGCCTCCACTCTCTCTGGGTCTATAGCAATTCCTTTCTCTGATATCACGTGCCCCAACAGCTTTCCTTCTATAACTCCAAAGATACACTTTTTGGGATTCAACAAGATGTCAAATTATCTGCACTTCTGGAACACCTTATGCAGATCTGAAATATGATCCCCTCTATTTTTGGAGAAAACAGTTAGATCATCCATGTAAATGATGATGCATTTCCCTATGATGTCTTTGAAGGCAATGTCCATAGCTCGCTGGAATGTAGCTCCCGCATTAATAAGCCCAAATGGCATCCTCCTGTAAGCGAAGGTTCCCCACTTAGTTGTAAAAGCGGTCTTGTGTCTGTCCTCATACTGGACTATCACTTGATTATACCCTGAATACCCATCCAGAAAGGACATCATCTGTGATCCATTGACCACCTGTAACACTTCATCCAAAGAGGGAACTGGATAATTATCTTTCTCTGATGATCTGTTCAGATTTCTGAAGTCAACACAGAGCCTAATTTCACTGTTCTTCTTTCTTACCAGAACTAGATTGGCCACCCAAGTTGAATGCCTGACAGGAAATATGATTCTAGCAGACAACAATTTCTGAACTTCCTTCTGTATAATTGGCTCCAACAGTGCATTAATAGGTCTCTGCCTCTGTCTGAAAGGTTTAGTGCCTGGCTTCAGAGGTACAGTATGAGTTATAATGGATGTATCATAAGTCTTCAAGTCTTCATAACCCCATGCCACTATATCTGGAAAATCGTATAGGGCTCTGATTATTCCCTATCTTTTTTCAGGAGTACAGACCTTACCAATGAAAATATTCTTTACATTATCTTCAGTACCCACATTGTGAGTGTCACATTGTCCACTAATAGATTCTTTCTTTGTCTCTTGTTCTTGATCTCTGATTTTGTCCATATCAAAAATTCTCTCTAACTATACCATTCCCCTTGGAATAGTATTGGACTTCAAATTCAGCACACCCTCTAGATCCAATTCTGCTTCTTGAGGCTCTGTTTCATCAATGATCTGTGAAGCAAAGACATCTGTGTTTGTGATAAAGTCCAGGATATGTTTATCATCCTCAAACACCTAAAAATTAGTCACATTGTCAGGAACTGATGGCATAGGAGTTAATTCAACAGTAAACTTTTTCAATCCTGATAGAGACAGAGGCTGCAAAGTGCTGGCTACTTGGGCCAGAGAATCAGCAGTTTGATTCTTTTTCCGTGGGATCAATTGGATATTAAAAGCGTCAAATCCCTCAATGAGGTCCCACACTCTATGCCTATAGTTGGTCATCCTCCTATTGTGACACGCATACTGCTTCCTTACGTGTTTGACTACTAATTCTGAATCTCCAAAAACTTGCAGAACCCTGACCTTTTTCTTGAGTGCCATAAGGAGTCCATGAATTAATGCTTCATACTCTGCTACATTATTGGTGCAATGAAATTGGAGCCTATGAGCTGCAAATAAATTTTTACCTTTTGGACTGATCAGCTCAAACCCTGCCCTAGCTCCATGCTTGGATTTGGATCCATCGAATTTGAGAGTCCATCATTCTGCAGTGGTATTTTTCTTCATTCTGTCTTTTGGTTTTTCAGTGTTAGAGACTATCTCATTCATCGCAGGTTTCTGGCTTTCGCACTCTTCTTGGACATTCCACTCATCTGCCTTAACCACTTGAGCTGGATTCATGCATTTTTGTACTTGTTTTACTGCTGTCTGACACAGATAACATTCCAACTCTGAATGAGAAACATTGTGGACTCTACACCAATTTGGTAAGAGTAACTCCTTAAAGCTTGTCCTCTTTCCCAGGTGAATCTGGTTCTCCATACATTGCCTAATGAATTCCTGGAAATCGTCCAATAAGCTGATTTGTTTGTCTTCAGGTGCTTCCTCTTCAACTAATTCTGTCAGAACCTCAGTATGGCTAGACCCTGTCCCAACATCAGCTGGCATCGTATGCAACATCAGCACCTCTTCTGCATCTGATTCTTCATATTGAGCCGAAAGCAGGTAGTTTCCCATTCCGACCTCTGATACCAGAATTTCTGCTAAAGTCTTTTGATATTCCGTTATCATATACTTCATTCTAGGCTCCCTCTCGATTCTGATCTGATTAGGTACCCCCTTCCATGGAAGCCACATGTGAGAGTGATTAGTGGACACATACCCATTCAGAGCCTTCGTAAAATCCCTTCCTAAAATTAAACCGTATGCATCAGGAATGTCAGCCACCTGAATGTTGATGACCTATTGGATCCTTGGATCAGAGGCTATCTGCATCTGGATCATGTTAAGTTCTCCTACCACACTCACTTCAGTTCTGTCCAACTGAGTGACCTTCTTCTGGGAATCAGCAGGTGTTATTCCCAGAGCTCTGCAAACTCCGAGAGGCATCACATTGGTGGAAGCACTAGAATCTAACAGACAATTGTGAAGGTTCTTACCAAAGATTCGGACTGAGATCAGAAATGGAGGGGTTTCTGTTTTACCTTGAAACAAAGTGGGTTGGGTATCTACCTGGGCCACTTGAGTTCTGTCCTTTTCTTTTCCCTTATCTCCAGGAGGTGGGTTGGTCCTATTTTGAGTCTGATTTTGTATGTTCACGGACTGAAAACTAGAAGTCTGGCCAACATGCTCACTAGAAGACTTATCCAATGACTTTGAACTTGCATCATAGGCTCCTAAGACAGCCTTCCTAATGGCAGGAAATCTTAATAACTCAAAGGCAGAAAGGTTTACCTTTAATTTCTTGAATTCCTCTGCAACATATGAAGCCATTTGCTCTTCACTCATGTCAGTAGAAACTTCCTTAGATGATTCCTCCACCTTCTCCTTGCTTACCTGAACAGCCTTTTCCTTCTGTGGTTCAGCCTGAGCTTTTCTGTCTTTCGAAAGGTACTACTTGGAGACATGTGGATAAGACGGATTGTTACTAGCATTAGGATCCGGAGGGGTACTAAAGTTGTTGGGAGGAATGGAGGTGGTGAACGATCCTCCAGGCTGTGGGCATCTATGAGGCATATCCCTCAATCCCTGTCTCTGAAACATCTGTACTTCTTCAACATGAGCTTCCTCCTAATCAAGAGGGCCATTATCATTCATTTCTTCGTTGAATAGCTGAGCAACCTCATCTCCATTATAAATCTGATCTGTTTCATCTTCATGGGAATCGGGTTTTTCTGGTACATTTTCTTGGCTGGCTGGAAAAAGAGCATGATTCAATACCAACACAGGAGAATCATAAGAGTTAGAGGGAACAATCTTCTGTGCATTCACATTGTTCTCTACCTCATACTAAAAAATAGAAGCAGCAGTTTAGAATTTTGGACATTCTAATTCTGAATGCTGGCTTGTCTTATGGAGTCTGCACCACCCTGATAAGGCTGCTTCTGCCAGATATACTCCTGTAGGAGGCTTATCTTGAGTGACTGGTTGGTTTGTAGACTGATTAAAATTTGATTAGCAGGCTGATCCAATGGAGTAGGAACTCCCCCATTATTGGGCCCTGTATTCCAAGTTCTGTTCTGTCCTTGTGGTGGCCTTTTATCAAATCCTGATCCACTTCCTTGGCCTCTGTCAAAATTCTGCCTTCTTTTGATTATTAAAACTTCTGTCATTGTTGTAACCCCTATCTTGGTTATATCCCCTGTCATTGTAGAACCCTCTATCATTGTGCTGTCCCCTGTCAAAATTTTTCCTTTGTGAAAACTTTTTGTTCTGATTAGATTGCATTCCTTTTTGGGCAATTTGCAGTTGACTATTTTGATTTCTTAAGTAAGTCACCTCCAGATTTAGCTTCTTTATTTGTTCAGCCATTTCATCAATCCTCTCCCTATTAGGATCTTGGTAAGGGATTTGGTTCGGGTTACTCTGAGGGGGGATAGGCATTGTGGCGGATCCCAAAGACTGATGCAACACCTCAGAATTCTGTAGATAAGCAGGGAAGCTATTCTACTGTGGCTGATACATGGGCTGATTAACTTGTTGTTAAGGGAAGTTTGTCATAGGAGAGATCTGGTTCATGGGATGACCAGGGTGTGGTACCATAGGTAATTGGGGAACTGGGTTCATAATTAGGGTATGATTGGTGAGGGCCTGATTTACCCCCTGAATCTAGTTCGGATGTGCAACTGATCCCAGAGAAGGTAATGGCCCAGTCAAGTGTTGCCTCAGATCTGTACTGAGCTTGATAGCCTCTATATAAGCATTAGTCAGGGTACCTGGAGGGTTGGGTCTCCATTTCAAAAAGGTTGTTGTTAGGCTATCCATAGCTTCATAATATACTCCCAGGGTAGTACCATCATCCAAAACATATGAGTTTTATAATCTAGTGAATGCACGGTGAAACCTATTATTGAAACTGGCTATGGGTTCGTTAACCTCTCTCTTAACCTTGATGAACTGCAGGTATAGCTCATTGGCACTGATGGGAATCCAGAACTTCTGTAAAAAGGCTTTTTCAATATCATTCTAATTAAGAATTGAACCGGCAGGGAGATGGTTATACCAATAAAAGGCTTCTTCTCCTAGTGAATAAGGGAACAACCTACAAGCAACATCCTCATGAACTATCCCCCTGTCTTTGAGGCAAGTCTGGAAAATCCTCAGGTGCTCTTCAGCAGTCCTGTTTGGGTCATTAGCATGGAATTTTGAACAGAAGTGTTCAGGGTTCTTGGGCATAACATTGTAGGCTTGGAAGAACAAAGGTGATGGATTATTGGCAAGGAAAGCCATTGGTAAGAGCGGAGGTGGCGATTGTGGTTGGTTAATCACAGGCTGGGGCTGTTGAATAGGAACGGCCTCAGGAATAGATATAGCCTCAACCTCAGGATGTGAAGATATGGATGATGTTGGTGAGGGGATGGCTGATGATGATTCTCCCCTCTCTCTAGTCCTCCTTGACCTATTGGGAAATTGAAGTTCTTCTAAATCTTCCTCTCTGGTGGTGGATCTGGTATTTCTCCTATATCTCTCTGGAGAGATGGTGTTCAAGAAACGATCCAGTGTGCTCATTCAGGCCCTCCTTCTAGCGCTAATCTGTTGATGGTGTTTTCTGCACAGCAACAACTCAGATAGAATATAATATCCTATCTCTCTTGAAAGGTTATCTTTAATAATAAATCACTAAAAATCACCCCAAGGTCTCTCGGGTGTTAGGTCATAACAATGCATAAAACAACTCAGATAAAATGTGAAATGCTGGTAATCACAATCAGACCTTACTACAAGCAAACTGTATCCTTTCAATTTATTAGATCTGACAATATGGTGATCTTGAATCCTAAATCTAACTGAATAATAAAGAAACAGCAAAATGTAGGGATGCAAGGAAGTAATAAAATTTAAACTACTGCAAGGACAAGCAATGTAAATGACATATATGTGGAATGGACCTATCTCAAATAACCAATTCCTGATCGACCCACAATGCAATCTTACAAGAACGGTGCAATCTTCTGAGGTATTTAAATTTTCAAATCATAGACTTGCATCTACAATCGAACTTAAGCACACTGAATATACGGTCCAGGTTGACTTTACCAGCCTACTACAATCAGATAGTTACTGGGAGTATAGACTAGAGATAGCTACAAACATTCCAAATATGAAATCACAAACATCATTTATCCGACCAAAAATAATTTACTTCTGAGTACTAAACCCTAAATCTTCAAGCAATTTAAAAGATAGAACAAAGGAACCATGCAAGATGAAATAACACAAAGGATTTCACCAGGAAAACCACAATGTCTTCAATTGTATTAATCACCGAATGCTACAACAATTCAACTGTTCTGATACAGTATTTGCTTCAAGAAAAGACTACGAAAATCTAACTATTGCTCTTGCTTATCTCTATTACTGCTTAGCTAACCAATGTCTAACCCTTACAATGAGGCGAGAATGCCTATTTATATCAAATTTCCCCCAAAACATGTCGGCCCAGCCAAACATTTTACAAAATAATAAAACCGCCAAAACAGGTCGGCCAAGGAAACAAACTAAGGCACACATTTAATGCCATCATCCAAGTCGGCCAAGGCACAGTCCCCAAGGAAGTCCAGTCCAATGCATGCCCTATGATAATAGGGAAGCACAAATCTAGAAAAGAGCATTAACTGCTACTCCCCTTGTCTTTCTTCTGCACTGACGTCCCTTGGACACTCGAGAATATTCTATCCAGCTCAACAATAGGTGGCAATGGCAAAACCCTGAGCCGACATTTAATTGAATCTATCTCTTCCTTGGACCGCTCGACAACTTTATTCCAGTCTTCCTTGCTGGCCATGTATCTATCCATCATCGCCAAGTATGTGGCTGCATCATCAAGTAAGTGGGCGGTGACATCTCCATCAGAATCTGGGGCATAAACCTCATGCCACCACTCCTTCAATTGCTCATGGCTCAAATACTTGGGAGCTATCTTCTTCCTCCCTGTCATCACCTCAAAGAAGGCAATGCATCCGTCATAAACTGATGTCAGGTCACCATCAATTGACTTCCTTCATTTTTGTATCTTCTTTAATGCCTTCTGTCTGATCTACAATGCCTCGAACCACTCCCATGGTTCATCCAATCTGGAAGAGGGAAGGATTCCATCCTTAGCTAACTGCTCCTTTCCATGCCCCAGGATAGTCCTTGATTTCTGCAATAGGAGATCTATGTCACCCTTATCTTGAGACAAGATGTGCTCCAACAGTTCTTTTGCTCGAACTACATCCTTGCCCACAGACAAGATCGCCTTAATAGCATTATCCCCATTCATCTGGACATCCATCAGCCAATCAGTGGCAGCTTGAGCAGAGGCCTTCATCTTTTCAATTCTGGAGATTGTCTCCTTAGGCAGAAAACCCGGAGTAGTAGAAGAGGATGGATGGAGAGACTGTAGAGGCTTCATTACCTCTTCTAAACATTTCCTCAATCTCTGATTTTCTTTCTTCAGCTCCCGTTTGGATTGGGTCTCCTTTTTCAGCCTGTCAACAATTATGGCACTCGACCCTTCAAACTCCTCAATGTCTTGCTCTAGGGAGGCCAGGCCGAGATTAATAGTTTGGACATTGTAGTCCTAGCCTGTTATATCATCCCTCATTTTATCTGCTGTAGGGGTGGCGATGTGAACTACCCTGTTGTGTGCTTCATCCCTTTCCACCCGGGAAATCACCTTAGCAGCTTTCTTCTTCTTTCCTTTGCCGATCTGGGACAACATTTCATCCCAATCCAACGAAGTGTCCTCAACAATTACTTGTTTCTTCTAGGCAATCTCCTTCTCCAACCAGTCTGGAACTACAGAGTCTATCTGAATTCCTTCTTTTCTTGTTTCTCCCGGATCCTCTGTCACTTTCACTTCCTCCGCGGCTGTCACCTTGACCTCCTCCTCAGTCATTACTTTGTCATCTTCTTTTTTCGGAGTCTGCTCGGCTTGGTCAACCTCCTCAAGTCCTAATTCTTGAAGCACTGGTGATGGAGTCCTAGCAGGTATGCTTTCCTCCGACTCAGGTGATCCGCGGCCTTTATCACTTTCCAGAGAATCTTCGTATTGTACCAGCGAAGAAGTGTGCCTTTCCTTTGTTTCCACCTCAAGCTCGGCTGCTCACTGTACAGTGTCCCCTCCTTGAACTGCTCGGCCTCCTCGCTAATTCCCTGCTCATCTGGATTCTCCGGTTCTGGTGCACTTGGCAGAGGAGAAACAGGCCTATCCTGCTCTTCAACTGGTTGTGTTGGAGGAGAGTCCCTCGGCTGTGCAGCATCCTTGGGAGAAGGAGTTCTTGATTTCCTGGTATATACTTTGGTTTTCTCCCCTCCGGAGCTCTCTACTTCTACAATTGGAGGCTCATCCTCTGAAGTGGCCTAATCTTTCTTCTTGGCTGTCCTTGTAGTTCTTGTCTTCTTGGGCGGTGGAGGAGCATCCTCCTTTTCAGCCTTCTCTGTTTCTTCCTCATCTGAGGACTTGCTAATTGTCAGGGTCTTCCACCTACGCTTGCCAATTGGTTTCCTCTTTGTTGCAGGCTCAGCCCCCTTAGGACCTCTGACTTTAATCTTGAAGGGTGAGGTTTTAGCTAATTTCCCTTTGGGGTCCTCTTCCCCGGATTCTTCAGAAGTTGACATGGGGTTGAGATTCCCCATCAAGTCAAAAGTGCAAGCTACTTTGGCATTCTCTAACTCCCAGACTTTATGCTTAACCCAAGAAAAGGTGAATCTCAACACAGGAGTCATCAGGTCCTCCAATTCTATCACTTCGGGCTCACTCCAATCAATGTCCCCAACTGACCTGTCCTTTATAGGCTCGTATACATGGTCCTGAACCAACTTTCCATCATCATCAAGCTGATCCAGAATCAGCTTAACATTGTATTGTCTAATGGCCCTTACAGGCAGCCTGGAATACCTTTTCTTCCTTGCATCAAGGTCATCCTTGATGTTGACCCAATAGTCTTCTAAGTCCTCTTTATGCCTGTATTCCCGGGTAGCCCTCTTTTGAGCCTCTCCAGTTATGTCAAAGTTCATTCTCTTCGAATGGAAAGAGAATCCATAAGCAGCCAACTTCTCACCTGCAATGTGAGCTGATTGAATAGATGGGCACACTTCTCCCACACTAGTCCCAAGAGGGAAGTCTCCTCTGAATCTTGTCTTATGCTTTTCTCTCTTCACAACTGCATCAAACTCACAAATCTGCCTTACAACTTCTAGTAGCACGATGTGGTCAGTGGGATACCGAGGCAACCTATAAGGGGCAACTGGACATCCATCAATCCAGAGGTAGGTGAATGTACGGAACTAGATAAACCACGCTCCGTAGTTCTTGATTAGTCCTCTAGCTCCATCGGATAATCTGATATGCTCCGCATTTTGAAGTGTCCGGGTAATGTGCATTGTGAATGCATCATTTGTCCTCCTGTAATCCTTATGTGCCAAATGCAGCTCAGGATAAACCTCATAGATTATGTTCTGCCCAATGGTTCCCCTCGGAGTCAAGCCTTTGTATGGGTAGGAAAAGGCCAGCACATACATAATGTAAGAAGACATATTGAACTTCTTTGCTTTCAGGACATTTCTTAGTTGTTTGTTAATCTCTGCACTAATGAGTCCTGCCCAGTGATAGTTTGTCCCCTGGCTCATCTTGGTGATCACATGGACCATCCAATTCTCCAATACCCCTACAGTTCTCAGTCCAGCCACCCTGCTCAACAGTGTGATGGCATCATACACATCCGACCTAAATTTCACCCTGTGCAACTGTTTGGGCAACTTGGAGTGGTGAGATTTTGGCTTCTCCAGCCATGAATTGATGATCTACTAAGCTTTGACTGGCTCATTCTCGTAATAGGTCCTGGCAGTGTCAATGTTTAATGCACAGACCAAAGGAAGATCCGGCATGCTGAAGGTTCGTGCAATGGAAGCCAGACTGAAGTTTTCCAAGACTCGTCCCTCAGTGCTGACCACCATCTGGGTATCAAACGCATACTGTCTTGCACATTCCAAAATCAACTCATAGCACTAAACCGCTAGAGGGAACCCCGCCACATGCACTAATCCAGAGTTCATCATTCCTTGTCTCAAAGCTGACTAGTCCTTCTCAGCCGCTCTCTGCTTGAACTCCTCATTGCGCCAGGCACCAACATTCGTGTCAGATACCTCGGCCCACACGGAGGACACCCTGCTTTCCGGGAGCTGATTCTTCATATCCAGTCTCAACCGTTCTGTCTCAGAAATTGAAGATGCCCGTGCACCACCTTTGGACTTCCCAGCAGTAGCTTTGCTTGACTCGGCCTACACATCCAAAAATCGTCATTAGAATCCAATTATTATTCATATTCCAGTTCAAAGGGTTAGCACAAATCATGTAAATCCATCAAAATCCATTGCTAACTACTAATCCATCGAGATCCAGAGAAATCAGACAGTCCGGGAAAATCACGCAATCTGGAAAAATACCGTCGGGGCGGAATTTCGGAGAAATCCGACCCAGACGGATTCCTGCTACCAAAGCATCGGTAATCATATAGATCATTAGTGCAGATGGAAAATCAAAGGATAATCGTTAAATTCACTCATTAGCAACAAGAAATAATCATTAGACAATCGTTCCACCAATCCTATCATCAAAATATCACAAAGAACACAACCAGACAGGAAATCCGGAAAAATTTGGATGGAACGGATTTTCGCGGAGAGCTCAAAATGCACCGGAAATAACCCCAACCCGTGGAATAAGCCCAAACCGGGAAAATTCGGGAGTGAGGAAATTCCGCGACGACCTTGGAAACCCGAAAAACGACGAATGCAAACCAAAACTTGAATGATCACAGGATCTTCCCTACCTGAGCTCGAATGATCCCAAAACTGACGATAAGCAACAAGACCCATGGCGCAAAGGATTTAGACCCCTCGAAAGCATGCAAAGGATGAATCTCCACATCAAAATAAAGATGCCCTAATCCGAATGACCAAACCACCCGCCATTAAAACCAGAACAAGCTTTAAGGTTTAAAGATAATAGCTAAGGATTTACCTAAAGCAACCAACATGGTACGGGGCAAGGGCCGCTCGAGCACAATAAAACCTTTGTTCTGGGCCGAACACCAAAGGAAACCCTAATTTCGCACAATGACACATTTCGCACCCGGAACAAGCAAGCAATTCGACCCAGAATCCCGTCTAAAGGATGAATATGCCATCTCACAGATAAATGGAGTTCACAAGGCACGGAAAATGGGGCTCCATAATAAAACGGATCAGACCACGACTCTTTAAATATGAAATCAAAATCAAATCAAGGGCCGACCCAAATCTAGCGATACCCAAGGCAAGAAACCCTCAATCACCACGCAAGCAAACGAAAGGGAAATGAATACATACCATGGATCAAAGTGAACGAAATTCGAGCTCAGAAAATCGACCACACGGCAAACACGTCCAAGCAATAGAAATACTAGCACCAACACTCAAGCAATCCTCGTGCAAACAAACCAGGATCAATTCTCAAAGCTTCAAATGAAAATTCTAAATCGCCAGAGCAAATCAAGTGAATAGGTGAACTCAGAATGATGCTCAAAATGCCCTAAATTCGACCTTATACCCACCTAAGCAAAGGTACGTCAACCATTAATGTGCGACAAGACATTTCTGACAAGTCCGGAAACCCGAGCCCCAAGCGGAATTTCGGAAAATCCCAAAATGCGCGGAGACATGGATTCCGCGAAAATGCAGAAACCGGGGAAATCAGGAAGATTGGGATTTTGGTAGTATCCGGGAAAATCCGCATGGACTGGAAAATCCCGAAGTAAGGCAGAAACCTAGAATCAGAGAATCCTGCCAGAAATGGACAAGGAACCAGGGCCCGGGAAAATCCGCCAGAGCTGGAAAATCTCGGGTCCAAGTGAAAACCCGGACTTAGCCAAAAACTCAATTTCAATCAATTTAAACCTCAAGACAAGGCCAAAGCCAGCAAGACCAACATGTCAAGACCCTAGAATGATAAATCCAATAGAACCAAAGGTCAAGACACCAAAAAGAGGGTCCCCACTCCAAGTGGGGCGTGTGTGCAAAAACTGCACAACACTTACCAAGGTAACTCCATCGATAATAAGATCCTCCTCCTTTCTTAAATTTGTTAAAATCCGTAAAACAGATTATAATCCAGAATCAATTGAAAGAGTTAGAAACATATATTGTAAATGCAAAAGCAATTGAAACAGCAAAACAACGATACCAAGAGATTGATGTGAAATGCTCGAATGGAAAAATGGCATCAGATAACTATCTCCAATATCGAATGAAAATACAAGCCAGGTAGCATGCTTATATAGACTAGAGAGAGGGAAGAGGTGGCAACATCTACCAATGAGGAGCAACCATCTATTGGATTAAAGATAACAAAGTATCTTCCCAAGATAGATAATGGATGCTAACATGTAGGAAGGTGACACCTCATAATCCTATCACCTAATTAAACATGCATTATTAACCTAAGCAAGCTTAAATAAATGTGTAGGAAAAACCTTATAATAAGGAATAAAAAACCTACACTAACACCCCCCCTTAAGCATAGCTTAGGTGGGTACAAAGATGGGTCCCGACAAATCAAGCCTGATGAGGTACCCATGTACAATGAAATCCCCCCCAAAAGAGAAGTAGGCTCCCCCACACAAAAGAGAGTATGCCCCCCCCAGAATAGAGAGAGAAAGAAAGAAGGAGCTAAGAAGGCCCCCAAAAGGACACCTACCGCACCCCAAGCAAAGCTCACAAATGAATGAACTTGCTCTCAGTGAAGGGTTTGGTGAAGATGTTAGCTGTCTGATGTGATGTCGAACAATACTGAAGATCAAGAACCTGCTCATGAATCAGCTCCCGAATGTAGTGCATGTGAATCTCAATGTGTTTGGTCCGCTGATGATGGAACGGATTGTGAGAGATTTGAATAGCACTCTGGTTGTCACAAAAGATGATTGTAGGCTTCCGAAAGGAAATGCCAAACTCAGTGAGAATGTGTTGAAGCCAGATGGCCTCAGTAGCAGCATTAACTACTCCTTGATACTCAGCCTCTATAGATGAAAGAGCAATAGTAGACTGCTTCTTGCTCGACCAAGAAATCAAACCAGAACCAAGAGAGAAACAATACCTTGAAGTAGACTTGCGATCCTGAGAATCACCTGCCCAATCTGAATCTGTGTATCCCACTAAGTCAATATCCATGCCTGCTGCAAAATGAATCCCATAACTGTGAGTGCCTTGTACATAGTGAAGAATCTGCTTAGCTGCTTTCCAATGCAGCTCATGTGGCTCTTGCATGAACCTGGAGACTAGGCCCACTGCATAAGAAATATCAGGCCTCATGTGAGTCAAGTATATGAGACTCCCAACCAATTGGTGATACAAGGTAGCATCTACCAACTTAGGTGAAGCACAAGAAGCCTCAAGTTTGACCCCTGATAGAAATGGAGTTGGTGTAGGCTTACAATCAGCCATGCAAAATCGAGAGAGCATATCAAGAGCATACTTGGGCTGAGAAAGAAAGATACCAGCCGAAGACTGTGTAATCTCAATGCCCAAGAAATAGTGAAGAAGACCCAAGTCAGACATCAGAAAATGATCATGAAGGGTAGTTTTCACTGCCTTGATGGTGGATGAGGAACTCCCTGTAATTAGCAAGTCATCAACATAGAGAATAAGGAAAGTGAGAGTATCATCTTGCTACAAAATGTAGACATTTGGATTAGAATGGCACCGAGTGAACCTAACTGATAGAAGAAAGGAGTCCATCTTGGCATACCAGACTCGTGGGGCCTGTTTAAGACCATAGAGAGACTTCCAAAGTTGGAAAACAAGTGAAGGATCCTGGATGAAACCCTATGGCTGCTCCATAGATATCTCCTCCTGAAGGTCACCATGAAGAAAGGCACTCTTCACATCCATCTGATGAACGTCCCAGCGATGGGCTGCAGCAATGGCAAGGACAAGTCGAATTGAAGTCATCTTGGCAACCGGCGCAAAAGTCTCAGAGTAGTCAATCCCAAGAACTTGGGAGAATCCTTTTGTGACCAAGCGAACCTTATGCTTTTCAACTGACCCATCTGCAGAAAATTTTGTTCGATAGACCCACTTGCATCGAACAAGTTTTCTTCCCTTAGGAAGTGGGACTAAATCCCAAGTATGGTTCCTTTCCAAGGAATTGAACTCTTCCTACATAGCAGCATCCCACTCGGGGACACCAGAAGCTTCCCTAAAGAATTGTGGATTAGAAGCTGAAGCAAAGAAGAGATGAGGATCCTGCTCGAGCTGTGACCTTGTTTGTCTCACATATGAAGGATCACCAACCCAATCACCTACTGACTCCAAAGTCTGACGAGCCCAAAGAGGCCCAATGGTAGGATGATTTGGAGGAGAATCATCATCCTCTGAATGATGACTAAGAGAGGAGGAAGATGAACCCTCATCATCACCATCTAAAGTGGAGGAAGAAGACTCCTCAGGAGGATTTTAATCCTTAGAAGAACTATCATCATGAAGTCGCAGTGTCTCCATGGGAATGAAGGATGGAGAAGTGGTAGAAGTATCTTCCTCAAACTGAACACTCCTCTCAATGAAGAGCTCATGTGTGGTAGGGTGGAGTAGCCTATAGCCTTTGACACCATCTGGATAGCCAACAAATATGCAAGTCCTACTCTGCGGATCCATTGCCTTGCATTTCTCTGCTGGAATGTGGGCCCATGCAGGAGACCCAAACACTCAAAAGTGCTTGACTGTGGGTTTTCGACCGGTCCAAGCTTGAAAAGGAGTTACCCCCTTCACAGCTCGGTGAGGAACCTAGTTCTGGATATAACATGCACAGTTGATGGCCTCTGCCCAATACTAAGGTGCTAATGATTTGGAGTGGATCATGCAATTGGCAATTTCCTTCAATGACCGATTCTTTCGTTCTGCAACTCCATTTTGTTGTGGACTGTAGGGAGCTGTGTGCTGAGGATTAATACCCTCTAAGGCACAAAACTGCTCAAACCTTTGGTTGACATATTCCCCACCATTATCGGTGCGTAGAACCTTGATAACCTTCCCAGATTGTTTCTCTGCAAAAGCTTTAAATTATTGAAAGGACTCAAAGACTTCAGACTTTTTTTTGAGAAAATATACAAAGGTGTATCGGGAAAGATCATCAATGAAGGTCAATACATATCTAGCTCTACTGAATGAAGGATTATGAAATGGACTAGCCAAATCACTATGTACTAACTCCAAGAGCTGTGTGGCTCTCCATGCTTTTCCTTTGTCAAATTTTTCTTCAGGATGCTTGCCAAGAATGCAACCTTGACAAAATCCATCAGAGAATCAAATAGAAGGCAACCCTGTAACCATGTCATGCTGACTAAGTTGCTGCAAGTAGTGGTAATTCAAGTGCCCAAACCGCTGATGCCACAAATGACTCACCTCATCTGAGTGAGTGAGCAATGCCAGTGAAGGAGAATCAGGAACAAAATGAGAAAATTGATAGAGCCAAGAATGGTTATCAACTTTTCCTATAGCAACTATAGACCCATTGTGCAGATCACTAATAACCACAGAATCAGGTGTAAATTCAACTCTCTTGCCAGAACCTATATGGGTAATCTGGTAGACAGATAGGAGATTAGTTGACAAAGAAGGAACACAAAGAACATCGTGGAATGTCCCATCACCAACTTCAACAGACCCTCTCCCAAGAACTTCTTTTGGTGTATCATTACCCATAAGAATATCAGGCACAAAACATGACTCTAAGGATGAGAAGGTTTCCTTTCTATTGGCCATGTGGTGAGAAGCACCTGAGTCAATTACCCAAGAATCTGGTTGAGAAGCTCTTGCAACTAATGCCTTTCCCTTTCCTTTCCCCTTACTCTTTTCTGTGTTCTTTGAAGACCCTTCTGATGAGACTTGTTTGACAGAATCAGGCACCTGGATATTGTTCTTCTCAAGAAGATGTGACAGGTGATCAATCTGTTTCTTCAAGCACTTATGTTCATCATGACCAAGTTTCTTGCAATAAGAACACTGAATTTTCTCCTTCTTAGGCTTGTCACCTTTTGAAGAGGAGGCATTATTCATTGCTTTAGAAGCAATTGATGTTTGTTCTTGCTTCTTTTCTTCTTGGTTCTTTTGTTTCTTCTCTTTCTTAGCAACCCCCTTCTGATCTTTAGTGCCCTAATTTGCAATCAAGGCATGAGATTTAGAGGGCTTAATTGTACCCATTTGAACCAATTTGTCTTGCTCCTTAGTGAGTTCATTAGCAAAATCATCTAAAGAAGGCATCTTATATGTGGTTCCCAAGGCACTTTTTGTGGCATAGAATGTAGAAACAAACACAGAGTAGTTAGGACCAAGTTTGGAAAGAATGCTAAGAATCAACTGACTATCTTTCTTTTCTATCCCACACTGTTTCAACTACAATCTTAAAGCCTTTAGTTTTGTGAAGAAATCCTGAATTGTATCAAAATTACATGGATTTAACCCTATCAACTCATTCTCCAATAAATGTCCTCTTAGTTCATCTTGTGCACCAAAGAGTTTTTCTAAAGTAGTCCATACATCATTTGGTGTTGTAGAAGACTCAATATGAAAAAGTAAATATGTAGATACAGACATACATAGAGTTCCAAAAGCTTCATCAAGTTTGTTAAACCATTTAGGCTTTTCTACAATTAGAGATGGTTCAGTTTCAATACCCATAGTTACTCGAAACAATCCTAACTTCTTAAGCTGTATAGTCATCTTGGAATTCCACTCATAGTAGTTGTAGGGTGTGAGTATAGGTACTATTAATTGATCCATTTTAATGCAGAATTAGATTGTTGTTGTTTGTGAGGAAAGAAAAGATGCACAAACACACAAGACACCCCCCCTTTTTCACTCAATCAAAGAACCCCCCCAAGAAAATTTGAATTGGTACTTTATATTTAGTGCATTTACAATTACCATCAGCAAGAAATACTGAGTGGACTTGATCTCATGCTATTACAGATCCTCAAAAGGATCATATGCTTAAAATACAAATTGGGCACAATACCCAATAAAATAAACAACACCAATGCAAGCTACATGAAAAAACATTCACTTTCAAAAAAATAATCACCTCGATCTGAGGTTTTATGCAAAAGTTATGCCTTTTCGAAGTTTCCAAAATGAGGACTGTACAGTGTCACGACTGAGAATCTATAATTTCTGAAAAATCTCTGCATCCAAATAAAAAAACGACTACACTATTGCATAGAGCATGAAAAAATTTCCAAGATAAAAAAAAAAATCATGAGAAACGGAGTCCGTATGAGCAAGAACGGAGCTTTTGAAAACTGTCTTCAAATCTGAAACTGCCAACGGAGAGGGGTACAGCTAAAGCTTTCTGAGTTCGATTTTGCAAAATATATAAGTTGCATGCAAAAAATAAAAGATACCCAGATGGTTTTTTGATGTGTTGAACAAAACCCAGAAGGTGTTTTTCCTGATTAGGTATAGAATATGTAGATCTAATGTAAATTAGTCACCTTTAGCAACAAAAAACGACTCCAGCAACCAAAAAATGGCATGCAAAGGATGTATCAGCTACCTAAGATAAGCAAAGGAATGCTGCAATCTACAATACTGATTGAAACACAAAATATGCAAGCCGATTGACAGAAACAAGATTTTTGAATCTTCATAAATCCTTTATGATTCTCTAGATCTTCAAAAATAATGCAAGAGAAGAGAATACAAGATTTTACAAGATCTCTACAAAGAATCTAACTTTACAAAATTGGCTCTGATACCATGTTAAAATCCGTAAAACAGATTATAACCCAGAATCAATTGAAAGAGTTAGAAACATATATTGTAAATGCAAAAGCAATTGAAACAGCATAAAAATGATACCAAGAGATTGATGTGAAATGCTCGAATGGCAAAATGGCATCAGATAACTATCTCCAATATCGAATGAAAATACAAGCTAGGTAGCATGCTTATATAGACTAGAGAGAGGGAAGAGGTGGCAACACCGACCAATGAGGAGCAACCATCTATCGAATTAAAGATAACAAAGTATCTTCCGAAGATAGATAATGGATGCTAACATGTAGGAAGGTGACACCTCATAATCCTATCACCTAATTAAACATGCTTTATTAACCTAAGCAAGCTTAAATAAATGTGTAGGAAAAACCTTATAATAAGGAATAAAAAACCTACACTAACAATTTTTTTTTTAAAAAAACTCTCTTACTTTGAAGAAGCCTCTCTCATTTATCTAAACTATGTAAGAAAAAATTATTCAAGGGAACTCCTCCCAAAAATCACAAACCAAGAAATAAAAATATAGGAATGAAATAAAATAGCCCACCTAAAAACTATAGAGATAGTTTATATAAAGTATGTCATGTCATCCATTAGATGAGGATTCATGGCCTTCACCTCACTCCCCTATTCATTACTTACAACCAATAAATAAGTCACATTCATTCACATGTACACTCACATGTGTGAGACATGAGGAAGTGAAATGTACTAAGAACTTCATCCTACACTTAATTATTAAAAAAAGATATTGAGAGTTGACTAGTCCACACTCAATCCCATACATGAATATTCATTCTAAGTTCTTTTCAAGTGGGATAGATGGTCAAGAAATTTATTAGCATCCAAGATACATAGCCCAAAAAGTACCTAGCCTATAGGTAGTTGTCTAAGGGGTATATATTCATACAAAGATATGTAAAATTGATATTTTTACGTCTATTAAAATTCAATCTAAGAGAAAATATGATTTTTTCAATTCAGAAATAATTTACGTAACACCTTTTAGATACTACAAACATGATAAAAATCATGTTAAAAGGATGCATAATTAGCCCAAAAATAAGGGAATAGTGAGGAGCTGCAATAATGTTAGACTAAGACTAGTCATAGAAATATGGAACCAAAATCAAGTCTCCTCTTACTTTGTGATGGGAAGTGGGAATGTAAATTTAGAGTTATTATTTTATCTTTCATTCTCCTAATTAATTTCATACTCAACATAGATATCAAATACATCCATGATATGTGTATATAGCTAAACAAAATATTAGATGTTCAACGTTACTTATTTGAACATAATCGACTATTTTCATAGATCAATGGTCAAAATTGTATTATCCTGATACAAGACGATAGAAATAATCATCTACATATATTTTTAGTTGAAGGAAGATATAATTTTTTACATCATCCACCATTGAAGGTCGTCAGTGACCTAGAAGAAATCATGTATGATGGTGCCAAGAATGGAATTTAGAACTTAATGTGTGGCAGGGGCTTCCAACCATTGAAACCAGGTGAGTATGTCAAAATCCTTTGTTGGTTCTAAGAATTGCACAACGGAGCTAACACTTGGCCTAAACAAGGTGATATAGAGATTAGAGGAAGTCATCCTCTAGTTTTTGGAATGAATAAAGAGAATTTTTTGTCAGAGACAAGCCTTGCTAGCCACTACAATCCACTTGTATTGAAAGAATATTTGATATGTGTAAGGAAGATGTTTTCAAACACATTGTTGTGGCCAATTGGAAATATGGTGTTTGAATTCCACATGGTTTATTGCACTTGTGTTGGTTGTGCAGAGAAAGAAAGGAAATTTTGTTATATCAAGTAAAGAAATAAATTATACTTGTCCATAGGTAAAATAAAATGAAAAAACAAATAAAATGTTCTCAAATATACAAAACAAAATAATAAGAAAACTATGCAACAATTTGGAGGAAAGACACCAAAGGTGGACTAGCAAGAAGCCTGAACAAAGTGTACTTGGAAAAAATCCTAGTTAGATACATATAAATAACAACATTTTTTTCAAATGAAAATGTTCACAAGTGGAATTTGATCAACCCATATCATTGATCACTCCAAGTTTTTCCAAGTTGTATGGATGTTGGCAAAGGTTATTGAGTCAATCTTTAAATGTTCCAATTGAATTTACTTAAGAATCTCAAAAAATTGTCAACAAAACCATTTTGTGTAATCTTGAAATAATTCTATTCCATGAGACCATATCAAATTGAGACATTTTAACTAACTATAATATTTGACAAAAAACTACTTTTTATTATTTATTTATGGATCTTCGTACCTAAGAAAGCTCTCATTTTGGATCGTTTCAAGATAATGCTAGCAAAGGTTGCTGCATTTGGCTTTACATATACCAATTGCATTCATTGAAAATAATGTGAGGCTTTCTTAATGAGTCCATTTTTTGCATGTCCAACAATTCTTACAGTTCATGGAACTACATTTTGTTGAAGCATTGTGTCAAATATCTCACACACCTTGTCTATGTTGAACAAGACAATTGAGAGGGGGGGTGAATAATTTGTAGCAACTTTTAACTTTTAAAACTCTCAACAAAATTTAGATCTACAAGTAGTCATAAAATGTTTACTCTACTAATGTGTTTAATTGTTAAGTGTAGAAATAGAAAATAAAATTAGTAAAACCATGCACCTAAGAACACTAGATTTATGTGGAAAACCCAATGAGGGAAAAACCATGGTGAGGATTATCTCACAATATAAATAATTCCAAAACCAAATACAAAGGCTCATTACTAGAGAGGCTCACTACAAGAATAGGACACAATATCCAATGAGGGCTCACTGCCTCAAAATTACAAAGAAGATAAAAGAGAGTTGTTACTAAGAGAAAACTATATTAATGCAAAAGGAATTCTGCCGCAATTTTCTCACACTCTTTCACAAATTCTTGAAAGATAGAGTACCACTTTACCTTACAGCCTTTAGGAACTCAAAACTTTGAATTTCACATATCTCACATCCAACCTTGTTTGTTACAAACATCTCAACTCATATTTCTATTGTCTTCAACCTTGAAACCCTTCCAAGGTCAGATGTACACACTTTGTATTCACATATTCAAATTAGGTTGGTGCAAAAACATTCCCATGGTGGAAGAGAATAAGGGAGACCAAAACACATTCTTAAGGAGGACCTAAATGAGTCCCAACATACATCAACATGCTTTTATAATCATCACAAGTAGTGTTTAACACAAGGTCGACCAACACCCATGCAAACACATAAAGGAATTAAGTACACACATCCTTAACTCAGTCCAACATTTTCCGAACAACAAGCTTTACTTGAACACAATCTAGTGTAAGTAATGAACACTTGTAAATTCATCTAGAAGCTTCACAAAAACTTTACTTAAAATGTATGATCATTTTGTACATTTGAATAACCCTATCAACCATTGTAATACACTGTAACTTAGAAACGCACCAACATCAATACAAAATCTCAATTCCTCTTGAAAAAAGAAAGAGAGAAACCTTATCAACTTATTCTCAAAATCACAAGTCTTGAAACCATAGTGTAGAGAAATTTGGAGCAAATACATTTCTCCCATACCATAGCCAGACACACTAAAATGCATAGTTCACATACTAGTGAAAATATACCACATTGTATGATGATCCATAAGCCAAAAATTGTGGATATAGCAACTACCAACAATCATGAACAATACATCAGATTTGTACAAGCATAGAATCAACCCAAAAGAAATGTGGAGCACATCCCAGAGCATACACTAAATACCTACATGGCATTGTTTTCTCTATTTGTCAAATTTTCTCAAAAGCACTTGGAGACCAAGTACTAGAGACATCATTTCAACACATTACTTTACTCTAGCACAAATCCAAATATAGTAACATAAGGATAACTCCATGTACTCATAGCACTTCTTCAACATCTCAACTAGACATGCACAAACTGCAAACCTTCTTTATTACAATTTTCTCAATATCCTTGACATATACAATCAATGACCATATTCTTCTACACAATTAAAACTAATGACAACACCAGCCAGTCGAATTCAATGAAAACACTTTATACTTTCAACAATCTCCCCCTTTATCATTGATGGAAACACATGATGTGAAAAAATATCAAAGAGCACAACTTTGAACAACTTTTCTTAATTTTTGAATGAATAAGCTTTTTCACATTATACTTTCTTTCCCCCTTTGACATCAATGGAAAAGAAAAAAGATTCTTTACATTGAACCAATATCTATACTAAAATTGAATACTCCCCCTTCGGAATACACCCAATCAATTGCACAAACACATGACACAACCTACCACCCCTAAGAGGTAGCCAGCAAACACTAGTTTAGAAGGAAGATAGATCCAGAGATCAATTGGACTGATGCACCTCCATATGCATCTAGTTCAAAAAATGAGGAGTAATAACCCCCAAATTCTCCTGAAGATACTCAAAAGTATCTTTAGGAAGAGCCTTAGTAAATATGTTAGCAATCTAATCCTTTGTAGGTACATACTCATTCTTTACTTCATTCTCATTGACCACCTATCTCAAAAAGTGATACTTGATTTATATATGCTTTGTCCTTTAGTGCATCACTAGATTCTTTGAAATGTTGATTGCACTTGTATTATCATAGAAAATAGAGATGGGATCCTCATACATTGCTCTGATATCCTTCAATGTCTATCTCATCCACAAAACTTGTGTGCATCAAGATGCTATAGCAATGTACTCAACCTCTGTAGTGGATAAGGAAACTGAATCTTTCTTTTTTCTTAACCATGATACCAATTTGTATCCAAGAAAGAATGCAACACCACTTGTAATTTTTCTATCATGAACACAACCTGCCCAATATGCATCGATATAAGCACTTAGTGTAAAATTAGTATCCCTAGGATACCATATGCCATGATCTGAAGTGCCTTTTATATATTTGAATATCCTCTTGATAGCTGCAACATGTGTTTATTTGCGATACTCTTGAAATCTAGCCACAAGACAAACTATATGCATGATATCTAGTCTAGTAGTAGTTAAATACAACAATCCACCAATCATTGATCTATATTTGCTCTGATTAGCCTTAGGTGAATCATCATCCTTACTCAATTTGCACCCAATTACCATAGGAGTGCACACTAGTTTGGAACCGTCCATCCCAAATTTCTTCAACATTTATTTTGCATACTTTAATTGTGAAATGAAAATCCCTTTATTTTTTTGATTGATTAGAAATCAAAGGAAGAAATTCATCTCACCAAACATAGACATATCAAACTTTTTTTGCATCTCTTCAATAAACATCTTACACATAGTTTCATTTCCTCCAAAGATAATTTCATTCACATACACAACTACTATCAAGATATTGTTATCTTCAATTATGAAATAAAGATTGCAATCTACAGTACCTTTGTTGAAACCTTGCTGAATCAAATATATGTCCAACCTTGCATACCAAGCTTTGGGAGCTTGCTTCAAGAAATATAAAGCCTTTTTCAATCTATAGACCATATCCGATTGATCTAACAACTAGAATCCCTTTGGTTGTTCCATGTAAACTTCTTCCTCTAGCTCTCCATTCAAGAAATAATACTTCACATCCATCTGGTAAACTTTAAAGTCCTTATGAGTAGCCTTTACACACAAGGCTTTCCTTGTTTCTTACTACTCCATTCTCATTCATTTTGTTTCTAAAAACCAACTTACTTCCAATTATGTTCTTGTTTATTGGTCTAGGAACGAATTCCCAAGTTTGATTTTTCTCAATTTACATAACTTCTTCTTCCATTGCTTTCATCCAATGTTCATCTTTACATGCCTCACTCACTATCTTAGGCTCAACTTTAGAAAGTAAGCAAAAATTTACCTCAAATTTAGCAGATTTGCTTCTCATCAATGCACCTTTACTCTTGTCTCCAATGATATGATCTTCAAAATTATTCTTTTGTAAATACTTACGGTTTTAGGAACCTTTTCCGGAGCTTCTTCTTCTTCATTCTACATTTCCTATTATTCAACTATTTCTTCTACTTCTTTGCAATCAGGTTCATCTAACATGCATATCCACCAACTTTAATTGAGTTCTTCAGTACTTCATAAACCTTGACATTTGTTCTTTCTACAACCATTTTCAATATTTTATTGTAACATCTATAAGCTTTGCTTGTAGTAGAGTATCCAAGGAAGATACCCTTATCACATCTATCATCAAAATTTCCTATATTTTCTTCATCTCTTGATATAACATTTGTTTCCAAGTACCTTGAAGTACTTAACAATAGGAATAATTCCATACCATAGCTCATAGGGGGGCTTAGTGTTGTTAGCTTTTTCTTGAACTCAGTTGAACAAATAAAAAATAGTGTGAATTGCTTCTCTCTAGTAGACTTCCAATAGGCATGCCTCTATTATCATTGTTCTAGAAACTTCTTGAATTGTCTTACTCTTCCTTTCAATAACTCCATTTTGCTGAGGAGTTCTAGGGGTAGACATGAATTTCATAGAACATGTTAAACTCATTGGAGGAAAATTCACCACCTTTGTTAGACCTCAAACATTTTATTTTCAAATCCATTTCATTCTCAACCATTTCCTTAAATGTCTTGAATTTTTTTGATGCATCATATTTCTCTCTAAGAAAAGTAACCCATGTCATTCTAGAGTAATCATCAATCAAAAGCATAAAATACATGTCACCTTGTAGACTTATCACTCTCATAGGACCACAAAGATCTATGAATCAATTCCAACAATTCGGTAGTAGATTTTTCCTTTGTTCTAAATTTTTTTCTACCTTGCTTCCTAAACTAACAGTCCTTGCAGACAACATTAACGGACTTTGTGATTCTTGGTAAATATCTCACAACTTGTACTGCAATTATTCTCACCATGTTGTCAAAATTCATATGGCACATCCTCTGATGCCATAACTAATTGTGATTCATCTGATACATAAAGAAATATCTATCAACACCTTTAAGTTGATAGATGCTTCCTTCACTCATCTTTCCAACAACAATCATAGTTTTGGACCCTTTTCTGATTTCACATTTTTCATCCTTGAATACAAGATTATATCACCTATTACACATTTGTTTGACACTCAAGAGATTATGTCTCAAATGCTTGACATAGTAGACATCATCAATATTATGTTTACCATCAAAATTGATTGAACCTATCCCATAGATCTTAGCACCAGAATCACCTCCAAACTTAACTAAGCCTCCATCATATTTTTGAAGTTTAAAATTTTTTTATCACTGGTTATGTGATTTGATTGGCCACTATCAACAACTCGGTAGTTCTTTTCTTGTTTAACATGAAGAGTAGAGACCATAGTACCTTCAACTTTCTCTGAAGCACTTTCCTTCACACATATTTTAGTGTTACAAGGAGTAGATTCATCATTTAGAGCCAAGAACAAGCATTTATTATCATCAAAATCTCCATATTTAGACTCATCATGAGAAATTCCAACATCTTCATTAACATAATATGCTCTTTTGATCATTTTTCTTTATTTTTTTTACCTTCTCTATGTTTATTTCTTTCAACTCTTTTTGGACATCTTCAAGCATAATGACCTATTTCCCCATAGCTAAAGCATTTGAATGGAAATTTTCCTTTATACTTACTAGAGCTCTTTTCCATTCTTATAAAATTAGCTTCCACTTCATCAATATTTTCTTCATTAAGATCTTCCACTTTTGCAACTTTGAAAGTAGTTTCTATCTTTGCTCCATTTTTCAATCCAATATTTCTCATTTAAAATGAGGTTAGAGTACCAATCAACTGATCTTTAGTATAATTATTATAATATACAATTTCCTCTATAGTAGATACCTTTTCACTTTATATATATCAAGGAGAGTTCTTAGTATCTTATTCACTATCCTAGATTCATCTATTTGTTCACTAAGCCCTCTCATTCTACCTACCAATTCATTTACTCTCTGCATGTGGGATTTAATGTTCTCATCTTTGGCCATTCATAGGATCTCAAATTATGCCTCCAAGTTCTACAAATTTTCTTTTTTACCATTTTTATCTCCTTCATACATCTTTTCCAACTTATCCCAAAGTCTTTAGTAGTCTTTAGCTTCATAACTTTAACTAATTAAGAATGTGAAAGACTATTTACAATAATGAACCTTTCCTTACTATTGATTTCATGTGCTTTGATCTCATCAAAAAAACTTAGACTATTAGCTGGAGCAACATATTGGTTTTGAATATACTTTTCAATCTCATGTCCATAGTATGCCAACTATCCTTCCATCTTTGTCTTCCATATTGCATAGTCAGTTCCATTGAACCTTAGACACTAAATGGTTATCTTGTTTGTCATCCCAGACCTTCCTTAAGTGGTTAAGCTCTTCTCTAAGGAACCTTTCTTTGATACCAATTATTGAACAAGACAATTGATAGGGGGGTGAATCAGTTGTAGCAACTTTTAACCTTTAAAACTCTCAACAAAAGTTAGATCTACAAGCATTCACAAAAAAATAATTTGCTAATGTGTTTAATTGTTGAGTGCATAAATAGAAACTGAAAGTAGTAAAACCATGCACATAAGAACACCATATTTACATGGAAAACCCAATGAGGGTAAGACCACGATGAGGATTAGCTCACAATGTAAAGAATTCCAAAATTTAATATAGAGGCTCACTGCTAGAATAGGACACACTATCCAATGAGGGTTCATTGCCTAGGCTCACTAGCACAAAATTACAAAGAGAAAACTATCTCAATGCAATAGGAAGTCCACCACAATTTTCTCATAGTCTTGTAAACATGCTTGAAAGATAGAGTACACCTTCAACTTACAGCCTTTAGGAACTTAGCACTTTGAATTTAGCACTGATATACTCAAACTTGCATTACACAAACATATCTTGCAGCCAACCTTTTCTCTTACAAACATCTCAACTCATATTTATATCATCTTCAACCTCTATACCCTTCCAAGGTAAGCCATACACACTTTTTATTCATAAATTTAAATTAGGTCAACACCAAAACATTCCCATGGTGGAAGAGAATGAGGGTGACCCAAAAAAATTCTTAAGGAGGACCTAAATGAGTCCCAAAATGCCTCAACATTCTTCCATAAGCATCACAAATAGTGTTTAATACAAGTTCGGCCAACACCCATGCAAACACATAAAACAATTAAGTATATGCATCCTTAACTCAATCTAATCTTTCTGGACAAAAATATTTACTTGAACACGATCCTATGTAAGTAATGAACACTTGTAAATTCATCCTGAATCTTTGCAACAAACATTACTTAAAAAATATGATCATTTTGTACATTTGAATAACCCTGTCAACCACTGTAATACATTGTAACTTAGAAATTCACCAGCATCAACAAAAAATCTCAATTTCTCTTGAAAAAATCAAGAGAGAAACCTTGTCAACTTATTCTCAAAACCAAAAGTCTTGAAACTACAATGCAGATAAATGTGCAACAAATACATTTCTCCCAGACCACATCTAGATGCATTGAAATGCATAGTTCACATACTGATAAAAATATCTCGCATTGTGTGACAATCCAAAAGCCCAAATTTTGGATATAGCAACTACCAACAATCATGAACAATACCTCAGATCCACAAAATATTAGAATCAACCTAGAAGAAACGTGGAGCACATCCCAGAGCATACACTAAATACTTGCATGACACTTTTTTCTCTAGTTGTCAAATTTTCTCAAAAGCACTTGGAGACCAAGTACTAGAGACATCATTTCAGCACATTTCTTTACTCTAACACACCTCTAGACATGGAAACATAAGGATAACTCCATGTACTCATAACACTTCTTCAACATCTCAACTATACATGCACACACTACAAACCTTCTTTATTACAATTTTCTCAATATCCTCAACATATATAATGAATGACCATATTCTTCTACGCATAGTTGAAACTAATGACAAAACTAGCTAGTTGACATCAATGACAATACTTTATACTTTCAGTAGTCTATGGTTCCAAATTTTGTATAGAAATTGCTAATGTGGTTGTTGTTGACTAGGACAAATTAAAACTATACGACTCAATTTTGATTATTTAGATATATTTCTTTTGGATTGAATCGAGTTATTACTTGCTAAATTTGGTATGAAGAATGCAAATTTCATTGAAGATCCTAGAGCCATATCATATGCCCCTACTTTCTTCAAAGAATCCCAAAGGTTAAGAAAATATTGTTAATGCACTTATGTATTTCCTAGGAAAAATATATGACATACTATTTGTGTAGGCCACTAGAAGATCCTGCCAATTCTTATACCTAGATATGCTTCAAGAACTAAAGTTTTGGTCTCAAGGCTAAGTTTTTTGCAAAAATAGTCTTGATGGGCATTCATTTTTTAGAATGATGTGAACCTTGTAGATTTTATTACTAGAATTCTTGAGGCTCAAGCTCATGAGGTTATGTATATCTTTTCATTTAATTTAGAAGGGTGCAAGTTTTTGATAATATAAGCTATATTTATAGGGTGTAGTACCCTTTACAAAAAATCCGTATGGGCTAGAGTTAATCAATTCATAGTAACAAATAAAATCTTGTAACAGTAGACAGAAAAAATGTAGTCACAATACAAAATAGCAAAGAAAAAACCCACACCATCACCTAGCTGAGTTCTCCCATTCCTCCATGAGGAATTTATAAACATCACTACTAGCCTGACTAATAATGGGATCAACCTCAATCAAATTTTTCTTTACTTCCTCCTTCAACATAGTAGAGATTGTGATCATCAAATGGTGGATAAATTTTATGGCGAAGTAGGTTAGCCTATTGAGTTTCCTCTCTAAGGTACAAACATGGGCTTGTAGTCCTTTTCTATTCTTCACCCTTAGTAGCATCTAGAAGATTAGTCTCCTCTTCCAAAACTTGATGATTAGAGGATTTTGGAGTGGAATCCTCCCAGATCATCTTGTTAAGTTATGGAAAATGACTTGGTGCCATAGTATACTCCCTAGTTTCCTCCACGGTGTCATTCTTGTTGTCTATGTGCTAATTTTCATATTTAGAACTACTAAAAATTCCTTCAATGTGGACTCTAGGTTTTTGTTTTTCCAGCCAGTTACAACACCTAACACTACTGGGTTCCACACTAGTATCCCTACATATTTCCAACAAATTATCCTCCTCAAAATATTTGGTGCCATTTTAACCCTCCTCATTTTTAGTGGTGGGTTATTCCATATTGAAAGTAATGGCCTTTTTCTTTCTTTCTTAGATTTTTCCTTACCAACTAGTTTCCCCCTTTCTTTGTAAGATGTTTTTTAATTCACATAGCCTAGTAGAAACATTAGTCTAAGCTTTCCCAGGGTTCCCCTTTTAATTTTTGGAAGGTTGTTTGGGTTTAGTGTTTGCATGGGGCTAGTTGGGAGGGAGGCAGAGTTTCCTCTTCAAACCAACAATAACAACATGGGATGGTTTCAATGGAGTATATTCAAAGGGTTTGAGCTCCTCAAACCTAGTGGAAGAAATAGGTTTCAAGGGCTATAATACTAAATGTAATAAATACAATGAGAGAATGAGCCCCTAGTGAAGGGAGAGGGGAGATTTTCTAGATTTTTGGTAGCAAGATCCAAGGTCTCTTTAACAGAGCTTTCAAGGGATGATAATAGAAAGAAAGGGAAGCTAATGAGGAGTTGATGATAGAAATGATTAAGAAGAGGAATATTGTAAAAATAATAGCATTTGAAATAGCATTCTAAATTAATTTATTTATTAGGATAAGAAAATCTTAGTCCCAAGGTGCGGGGAGCTTACTCTTGTTGTAGCCAACGTGAAGTTTCGAAGGATACTCATTCTCCTTGAAGAACTATTGCATACTTTCCAAATCCTACACCTCCATGTATTTTTTGAGTTTCTACCTAGTGCAAGAAATCCTAGTGGCTTGGGATATCACATCTTCACTCACTTCAAATGAATGTCACCAACAGTCACCCTTCAATCACACTAGCTATTGGTGAACTGATTGGAGAGTTTTTCATCATGACCTTTTAGGCATTCCATCAGAGGGGCCAATCCCCCTCCGACATAGATTGTGCCACAATAGAGCATCATGGTGAAACTCATCACAAGAGCCTAGCTCAGTCCTAACTCTATCACCACCCATCTTCAAATCTAGTGGAGAACAAATGCTAGTGAGAGTGAGACAATTAGAATTTTTATCAAACTACAGATTGTGAAGGTATAAGAAAAGATCTTACCAAGATAAAAAAATCACAATAGATCTTTGTACCCTAACCAATTAAGAATATTGGATCTTCCCACATATGAGAAGTATTTTCCAAGAAGCCCAGGCTGGCAGAGCAAGTCTGAAGAGTGATAGAGTACATCGAGGCTAAGAAATTAGCCATCATGAACCCAAAGATCATTATTATCATGTCATATAAACATCAGTTTGGAAGGGTATGAAATCATATTATCCACTTCATTAATAATAGGATAACCATACTAATCCAAGTGTAATCCCAACTAGGAAAAGGTACAAGTCAGATCACATCCCTATCATCCATAGGTTCTTGTCCATCTCATCATTATTATTCCACCACAACTTACTAAGATTGTTGGTAATTGGAAGAATAATCCAACTAGAGCAAGGGGTGTCAATACTCATCATTAATGGTAAAAATATTTTGATCATCAAGGATCAATCCTTGCACATTCATGGCAAGGCCTACCAGATTCCTCCAACATCTTGAAGAGTTCTAAGAAGATCCAATATTGGCCAAAGAGTCAAAAAATTTATTGCCTTCTCTAAAAATGTGATTAAATTTATTTCTTTCAAATTTAGTGAGAATGAACTAAATATCAACCATAATATCCCTAACATTCCATCCTCGAAATCTTTTATTAGTGATGGAATAAATCACAGATTTGGAATCCTCAATATGCAAAGACTTTAACCCAATAGAGACAACAAATTTCACCCCACTAAGGAAATACCATGCCTCTGTTTTCACTGAAGACTAAATCCATATTCCACCAAAATAACCAACAACCATTCTTCCATCTAGATCTCTGATGATTCCACCATTGCTAGTAGGACCAAGATTTTCCTTAGCAACACCATCAAAATTAATTTGTTCCAACCATGTGAGGGAGGCTTCCACTTTGTATTTAGCTTAGCCAAATATTTTGAGTTATCAAAGGAACTAAGGTCTAGGGACCTATTCTAGGATTTTTCCATAGTGATTTCAAAATCACAGGGGGGGCTTGCTTGGAGGTTTCTAAGAATAAAGGGATATGTTTTCAGTGAGTAGTTTGATGCAAATATTAAAGACCTCCATGAGGCTCTTTTCCACATTTTAGAAAATCCTATTGTTCCTTTCCTTCCAATATAAGAACCAACAAATAAAGGGAGGAACTTGTTGCCAAATCTCTTTGGATAAAGGGTGATAATAGGGGAAAATCTAGTTTTCCACAAATCCTTTCAGATCTCCATTCATAGTACAATAGACACCAAGTTTTTGTTGGGCTGAATCCTAAACCTCAGCAACAAAAGGATAGTGAAGTAACAAGTGGGGGAACACTCCTCATCATTCTTGTAGAGAATGCATCTATTATGGATTTGAAATCCCCTTCTTAAATTATCCTAGCTAAGAATCTTGTTATGACCCATAGTCCACCAAAAGAAAATGATTTTTGGGGTAAGGTGCCTATTCCAAATGTGTTTTCAAGGTCTTCCTTGGGTTCCCATTAAAGACAACAATTTGTAAGCTGGCTTGATCAAGAGATTATGCTTTCTCTCCTTGGTCCAAAAATATTCATCATCCTGGGTAGAAATGGGTATTCTAGTTAGAGACATAACTTTTTGAAGTAATCTTTCTTGGTGACCTAACTCTAGAGAGTGATGACAAAAAATCTCCAAATTCTTCCACTTTTGAGAGCCTTGTTGACCAATCATATAGTCCACCAAATTATTACCAAAATGGTCAAAAGTAGGGGCCATAAAATTCTTGAAATCATATTGATTAAGGGGTATTTCAAGTAGCTAGGGATCCTCCTAGAACTTAATTTTGTGGCCATTTCCAAGTTTCCATCTCAGACTAGGATGTAGTAGTAGTTTGAACCTACAAATATTGTTCTAAATTAAGGACCCACAAGGGTGCCCATCAGAAAGGTGCCTAATCAGGGGGTGTTATTGAGGTGATTAACATTTAGTATAGTGCACTAGCCCTTCCTATTTCTCAATAGGTCCCAACCAAACTTCACAAGAAGAGATTTATTAGTGGTTTGGATTTTTCTTATGCCAAGTTCACCACTAGATTTTGGGAGGAAAACCGTGTCCAAAATTAGTAAAGCCAACTTCTTCTTTTCCTCTATACTGGACTAGAGAAAATTCCTTCGAATTCTGAAATAAAGAAAATAGGGTGCTCCACCTTTTAACAGATGTAACACAAGGGATAAGAACCTATTTCCCTAGTTCATTAAAGGAAACCAAGATCCCTCAACCAATTGACTTGATTAAGGAATGGGATAGGGTTAGGATGGTTTCCTTGGGTGTGATTAAAGAGAGGGGGTTCACCACTAAGTAAAGGCTTAGAAATAAGGAAATGAAAATGATATGCAAATCTAGCTATGCAACCTAGGAAATGAAACTCAAAATTAAAATAACAAACTAGAGATAAACTGAGGTGCACCTATAAAACTAAAGATGCTTGAAACAAGGTCTGCAATCCCAAAATTATGACTTTTGATTCACATTAGGAATCATACACTAGGTTGGGTGATTTAGTCCTAGTTTAAGGTTTTAGGCTGAATCTAGAATCTACAACTACTAAATTAGGATCTATAGAAAATAGTTGAAAAGTGGTATACTAGGAATCATACACCAAGGGTGGTGATTTAGTCCCAGTATCAACATTTTTCTGAAACTCTAGTATCCTCTAGTGATCCTCTTTAGCTTCTCTTCTATCTAATCTCTAAGTCTAAAACTCTGAATTATGACCCATAGGTGAATTTCTGTGAAGATGACAACTTGATAAATTTGACAACTTTCTTCAATCTTGCAACTTCTTCAAAGGATCTTCAAGCCTTAAAACACCTAGATCTGCAATCACACATGTAGAGGAGAGAAAAATGTTGATTTTTTAGTGGATAGGGGTTTGCGATGGTCAAGCCCCATTTTGGTAATCAAACCCTGAAATGAAAGCAAATAGAATGAAGGAATGATGAATGAAAAAATAGGCTATGTTGCAACTCACCAAACCCTTGTAACAAAGTCTACAAAATTATTTGAAATGGCTAGCATGAATGTAGATCTTGACTCTTGATTGAATGCTATGAAACTTGACTTGAATTCTTGCTTGAATCATGAAATCCTACATCACAAATGTTAGCTCAAAAATACACATGATGTATGATGACTTTGACATGATGCATGAATATTGAATATAGCTCAAAAATTCTTGATAATTATCTCTTGAATGCTCTTGAGTTCCCTTGATCTCATAAACTTACTATAGGAATGCTCTCTTGGAAATCTTAAGAGAAATTATGCAAATTAACCTTGTATTTATACATGTTTATGCCAAATTTCCCAGAATTACAACACTACGTGTCGACATTAGATCTAGGAGAATAAAATCCTGCCAAGAATTGAATTCAAAATAGGTCCAAGATAAATCAGGACTCATATGCTAGTTGGGGCATATAAGTCCTAGTAACCTACGCTTGGGACACAAATTTCAAGAAATGTTAAGTTCTATGCCAAATTTAGGTTTAGGCCCCAAAACTTAGGTGGGAACCAAACTACCAAGGTGGTGTATGAGTCCCAAACCACTAAATCTAGAACACACAACCCAAAAACATTAAATTATGATTGGTCATTAGTTAAGTTTCAGGATTATCCTCAAAGAAATACATTAAATTAGGCTCATGGATGCAAAAGAGGGCCAAATAAGGCATGAAGAAGCCCAATTTTAGCAGGAAGGACCCAAACAAGTGTGAAAATATAAAAAGATACATTTTTATAGACTACATTTAGCCCCCACTTTAGTGAGAGGAGGAACTTGCTTCAAACTCATTGTAAAGTAGATAAACTTACATCAAGAGGGGTCGAAGTGTACCAATGCTAGTGAGATAGGATGCCAATGATCAAGAGGGTTGCACAAGCCCCTAGGATCAAGATCCTAAGGAAAACCAACATAGGAACAAAAGAACACACATGTAAATAATGTAAGGAGCAACAAAAAGGTATGAGTATACATTGCCAAAGACATAAATATAAAACAAAAACAAAAAAACAAAAGGCATGGATCAAGCCTCAACTTTTTATCTAGCACAATGTGGATCAAATCTAAGCTATTTTTCCAAAATGTTTACAAGTAGAATATGATGTCCACTATGCAAAAAAATGAATGCTCACAAGGGCTAGTGGAACCTTAGGCCATCCACTAGGTGAGCCCCTAGTGAGACACATACACACACAACCGATATACACTCACACACACACAAGCAAGTGGCTATGGGAAAGTCATTCCTAAGTTTGGATCCCATACGGTAACCATACCAAAGTTGTACATCTTGATAACTTTGATAAGGTGCCACACAACATGAACAATAGGATTCATGAGGTAAGAAAAAATTTGTATGCTTGAAACTCATGAATAAACAAAATGGCACCACAGGAAAGAAAAGTGTGTTATGCAAGGTGGCCATATAACAAACATTCTAAATGAAAAAGTAGTGTAAGGTACGTTCAAAGGAGATTTTCTTAGTTTATGTAAGGTATTAACGTAGGGAACTGTAGACACTAAAAAATGTCTTGAATGATATCACACACTCAAATCAAGTATACTAACATCACGCTAACATGTCGTCTCATTAAATTAAATACATCAAGTTATTTAATTTAAATCCCTAAATATCCTTATTTAATTAAATAACCCTAAGTTATTTAATTAAATTTCATTCCACCTTTCCCCCTTTTTCATTAAATCACTTTATTTAATGAAAATAATCTAATTCCCCCCACTTGCAAGAGAATATTCCAAGGTAATTTTCCACCTTTGCACATTCCTCCAAAAAGAATATTCCCATGGAATATTCCTTCCCCTTTTGCACAATTAAACTTTCTTTTAACTTTCTAAACATCTATTTCCCTCACCCATGAGAATATTCTAAAGAATATTCTCTCTCCTCACTCATTTGAAAAAGGGGAATATTATTTTTCTAAGAAACTTATTTGACTTTTGGTGCAAGTTAACTTGTGACCTCTTGTGCAAGTTAAAAGTGTGTTTTTTTGGAAAAAGGTGGACTCTTGATTAAATCTCATCATTGATTCCCATCTGTTGATGAGAATCCACGATCCATGCCTCCAATTTCCTCCATTCTTGACCATTGATTAAACTTTTTGATCTCAACCCTCCATTTCTCATTTGCTTTCTTATAAATAGGTCACTATTTGGAGATAAATGGATTCATCTTTTTTAGAGAAAACTCATGCTATTGAAATCACTCACACTCACATTCATATTTAGCATTTATTTAGTATCATTTTAGCTTAATTACTTGCATTAATTATCTTAGCTTTCATTAATGGCTTCCATGGTAACATAGATGCATACATTTGGCTTACTTGGTAATTAGGGTTTGAATCTTTTAGATTAAAATCCATTTAGATTAGCTTTGAATTCACACATCTTGATCATATTAGCATAAAATCATGTTAAAATTGCTTACATCAAAATAATTTAGCTTTACATCATGTTTCATCACACATCTCACAATAGTTTCATTAGTTTTCTTCAATAAAACTAATTGAAACAAGCTCATTTATCCTCAAGATTGGGAAAGGGTCATCGTTCCACATCAACATGATACCACTCCCCCAATAGGATAAGTTTCAATGGATTAGAGTAGGTGTTTTGAGGCTTTCATAGTTTAACATGTTAGTTTTAATGAATTCCTAGTTTAGTGTTTGTTTGAATGATCTCTATTGGATTGATATTTAGTGGCATGAATATACTTCGTATCTATTGATGTGGATGTTAGTCACACATAACACAAATAAAATTCACAAATAACTTTACCTCTCTTGAAATAAAATCAAATTTTAAGATAGAATTTAACAATCCCAAGGCTCCATTAGTCAGATCTTGACTGTGCAAGTTTTACTCAAGGTTCATTGTGAAGTTGTTTTTAGAAAGGGACTTATGCATTGGATCTATAAAAAAATGGTTAGATTTTGAAGATAATTGTTAATTTCACAAAATCAACCTTTAATTTGTGTTCAAAGATCTTTGATCTAAATATATTTATTTATTTCAGAACACTTTCATCATTAGATTTATAACTTCATGAAATCAAAAGATTTGCAACAATATTTCATGAATTTTAAACAACTTTTCTATCACTTAAGTAGATTTAGATTTAAGCATTCAATAATTTTATGAAATGAATTATTTTCAATAAATTTCCATTCATTCTATTTTTTGGAACATTTTCAAGAATTTAAACATCTAATCTAAAATAAAGCATAAAAATACTGAAAAATTAAAATTTCTCCTAGTTATTCTCCACGCATGCCCCAAGAGTTAATCAAATCAAAGCAAACCAATTTACACTTCACTAGATTCCTTCACAACTACATATAAAATTTTGTGATTTTTTAAAGAAAGAGGTTTTAGTTTGGACACCAAGTAGGTTCTACATGCACCCTTAAACGACATAGCACACCGTCTTGTTTGGCTGAACTAACAAAACCAACTACAAAGATTCATGAGATAGGTAGCTATCAAATTGGCTTTGATATTGATTAAATTCTACATGCATACAAGTTTTTAGTCTAGAATGATTCAAAAAATAGAAAAAAAAAGAACAAAACTTAAAGAATTTTTGGCTCTTCCGACATCCACAAATTCTGAACTTAATGAAAATAAGACAACATTTTTCCTTTTATAAAACACAAGGCCTCATAAAATAAATTACAAAAAATGAATGGTCAAGATTCATCCTCCAAAATCAAAGGCAGTAGATAAATCTCTTCACATGGGTTGATGTTAGCAAGTAGTCTTGTTAACAGTCACTTGAATTCCCTGCAAAATGAATAATTGAACTTTATCAAATACTAAGTCATTTATAAACTTAATTGAAATATACATTTTATTTTTTTTATTTTATTTTTAGGCTGCAGAAATTGAGTTTGGAAATATACATTTAATTCATGACATTAGAATTAGGTTTAAAAATACGTTAATGTTTCCCAAATGTCAAATAAGTTCAATTTTAATTTGTATTATCATGAAAATGTGATTTATTCCTATTTTAAATATTCATTTCCAGATTTTTAATTTAGCAAATTACCTCAAATAATTATCTAGGTTTTGTTCCTCGTCCTCTCAACTTTCTAGATCATTTTGAAAATTTAAATTTCATTAAGAAACGAGGGAGATATGGTCATTTTTGTGAAACTATTTTTTTTTTTAATTTTGGATTTTAAAAAAAAAACCAAAAACTAGAAACTAGGAATTCTTAAAAAGGAAGTCTTAAAAAGCGAGAATCCTTAAAACCGAAACTCTTAAAAGCTGGGAATCCTTAAAAAATCAGGAATCCTTAAAAAACTAGGAATCCTTAAAAAAAAATTGGTAATCCTTAAAAAACCTGGGAATCCTTAAAAAAGGGGAATCAGGAACTCTTAAATTTGAGTTTGCAAATGAACTCTTTTCTTCTGGTAACCCTATTCCCTACAAGCCATAACTTTTTAATTTTTAAGTATTTTAAAAAAAAGTAAAAAGGGAACCCCATTATTTTCTTGTGCTCTTTCCATCCATGATAAAAAATAAACTTTTTTGAAAATTTTGAAAAAAAATCGGGAACTGGGAAGTGGGTGTTTGGTGCACAATTTCTTCCTGTAAGATAAAAAACTCCTTTGAACTCAAACCCGTTTATTTTCTAAGTATCCTCAAAAATTCCAAAAAGTAACTCATTATTTTTCAGTGTTCTATCCATTCATGATGACATTTCAACCATTAAGAATACCAAATTTTGGATTTTGAATTTATGATTAAATTTCAAATATTTTGACCATTAAGGTAATTTATTTTGAGGTTTGGTGGACCTAAAGAAACAACAAAGACCACAAGGTAAGCCCGACCTAAGCTAAAAAAAGAGGGGGTCCTTATTTTTCCAAAAGAAAAATGAGGCATGTTGTGAGACCACACAATAGTATCCTCATGGATCAAGTGTAGTTAGCGCATACTAATTCATCAGTCACATTTTGGTGCTAGGAGGGAAAAACCGATCACATTTAACAATTTTTTCTCTCGAAGTCTATTTCTTGATTTTTTGGAAATACTGCAGTGCTCTAGGGGATTTCAACAACACTTTTATAAGGTGTCGCCATATAACAACACTATTTCCATTTGATACAGTGATGCCTAATTAATACACTAGTGTTGATTAAAATAAACAATGACGCTAATAATTTTTAGAGGTATCAAGAATTTGCAAATGACGATGCTCCCAAATGGCGATGCTATCGTAATCATTGTCCTTCTATAGGGCGACGCTAATTTTCACCAAAGTGACTCATTTGATTTATGGAAATGTTGTCATGAATAGCAATGCTCTCCCTCTGGTAAGAAAAAATAGTGTCTTTTAGCATGTGCTTTAATTTTTTTACTTCATCTGATCACTAACATGTCTCTAACTTTGTTCTGGTTTATAGGCTAACTGGGTTTTATAGGTTAGATGATAAAATTTGAAGTGAAGAAGCATTCTTATCTTTAAATCTTATAATTGTAGCAATTGTTTCAACACTTTTGTGGCAATTATAACCCATTTATCATGATTTTCATTTTATGCTTTAGGACCACACTAGCTTTCAATTGGGTTTTAAAATGAATGCTCAAATTAGTTAAAATTGAAGCCTCGCATCATTTTACTTTGAGTTTAAAATTGAACAATACAACTTAACACTTCATTTGGCATTTAAAATGAACTTATCTTTTCTTTGAGGGTTAAAGTTAGCAATTTTTTGCTATGTTTTGTGATTCACATTTGTGTCATTGAATGTGTATGCTCTCCTCTCATGCCACTTGGCGATCTTTGGAATCAAAAGCATTCCTTTGATATTTTGTATAAATCACCCACATATTTCAATTTAGATTAAAATGAACCCCATGCTATTGTGAGGAAAAGGCAGTGTGAATGTTGTCTCCTTATGTAATCCAATTTGGGAGATTAAACAACAAATGTACTTCCTTGCTTTTGTATATCTTTAGAGGTCTTTCCACCCCACTTTGAAAGGTGGGAACAACCCAAGTGGAAAAAAGCTAAAGCCAAGCTCTTTCAAACTATTATATAAAAAATGTGCTTGTGATGAAAGTCATAAGAAATAGGTGTGGATGTGTCATACCGACAAGTTCCACCCTTAGTGTCCATGTGACATGTCAAAATCATTTCTTAGGAAAGGAATGGGAGGCTTCTCTATTGAAATAATCTTCATATAATCTTTCCGCTTGTATGGCCACTTGTACGAAAGTTCTTACTAAGAACCAATTGTTTAGAAGCCAAAAACCTTTATGCTTGCTGGTGCAGGAACGGTCGTTCTAAAGCTGCCCCATTTTATACTATTCATTGTTGAAATAGAAAAATCCTTAGGATCTTCGGATCTTCAGGATTTGATATTTGGTGGTCCCAAGAAGTGTGTGTCAAGTAAGGGGGAGCTAGTGTCACCAAATCTCTATTTGTTCACATTGTCTTAGTGTTTGGAGAAATCCAAGTGGGGATTCAACAAGTAATATCTTTTGAACCTAAGGTGGTAAATGCTTGTGACTTAGTTTAATACTTTTCTTGGTTTCAAAACATTACAAACAAGCATTCACAATCTTCCTCAAAATTTCAAACTCTTTGGAATAATTATGGATACTATTTGAAATAGCCTTGATATTAATGCTTGTCCTAAGGATTTCTATTGTTAGAGATTTCTAAATATCTTGACTTATATCTCAATCCATACTTCCCAAAGTTAGCATAGGCAACTAAGACTTGAACTTCATCCTTTTCACAAAATGGACCTTGTGAAATTTATGATGTGTTTGACATGGACATATAGTTTGAACTTAATCAAGACAAGTGTTTGTGGTAAAAGAAACTAACTTAAGTAAGATAAATTGACAAATTGAACCCCACATGACCATTTGGCATTTGATCACTCTAATTGAACAACCTGATCTTACACCCACTATCATTCAGCCAAACTTTTAACTCATTGAAGGAGAACAAACCGATATAATCAGTAGTTTGAGAAGCTTCACTTTTGAAACAAAGGAAACACCAACTCAATGGAGAAATGAAACATACATCATAGATGAGGAAGAGGAACAAGCTGATATTGTGGATGGAAGGCCCATATTACCACCACTCAAGTGGCAATAAATATCCTTTTTTCTTCAATAAACTTGAAATTTTCTAAATGATCTCACACAAAATCAAAATCCCCAAGAGAAGGTCTACATGTTGTCACTTTAAAATTAGGCATCTTAGTCCAAAATCCATAAAAAAAACCTTTTAGCACTTCACCAAAATAGAAACAGGTTGGTATACAACTTCTATAAACGTGCTTCAAGGAACAACCCAGACTTGTATGCATTCTTTTGGAGTTAAAACCCTAGTCTTTTTCATGATCTTGAACCTATCTAAATCATTGGGTCTTTAGGATTGGAAAACTTTAGAGGTCTAACATGTTTCTCAATACCGTGGTCTTATCAAACAAAGGTTCACTCAAATTCAACATTGGGTCAAACATTTCATCCACCCTTTATCAAAATCTAAATTTCACTTCACCAAACTTTGCAAAAATTTCAAATACGCCAACAATTTTTGACTTAAACATCTATCAAACCAACCCTTAACTTAGCTACTTTGTATGTGAAATGAATCCTTTTCCATGAATTTGGCTAAGTCAATTATCATATTTGAACTAATTTATCTTGAAGGTCATGAGTCTACCCTAAAGATTTATAAGTTATTAAACATCCTTTATCCAAGCATCAAAATGTCAAAATTAAGTCAAAAGTGTTGTCCCAAAATGTTTGCAAAGATCACTCCCCATATCACTTATCTTTTAATCCCCCACTATCACCATTGCTCCAAAAAGACTTAGAGTTTCCCTTTTACTTAGATTTGAGTCAACTAGAGAGTTCAAACATTACAAATCTCAACATAACTATCCCAAAGCTGACCCAAAATTTATGGTTAAACAAAGATCACAACACAGGATAATCATGGAGAAAACCAAAGTCACATTTACCTCAAGTGATCCTAATCCTCTATAATTTGATCCAAGAAGTCAGTTTACCCTATCAAAGCAACATTCATCACCATCAAGGCCATATGATATAGAAGATATTCTGAACAATCCATTTGGACTTACTAGGGAATAAATCATGGAGCATTAAGCCTTAGAAAATATAGTTCCTAATTCCCCATCTTTTATTGCACAATCATTGACACAAGGCTTGACTTCATCCACTATTAAAATAACTCCATCACTAGGGCTCAATCAAACACCAACACCTAGTATTGTAGCTAGTCTTGCTAAGGACTTTGGCCATACTCTTCCATTTGAAAGCAACACACTTGTAGGTACCCTCGATACCAATCCTCCATCCTAAACAACCACTTGGACACCAACATTTGGTGCTCCTCTCATTCCCAAGGATCCCCAACATCCATATAAACCACTTACACTTCATTACTCCACAATAACTTCAACATATCAAGGACACCCATCTTCATCCATACCCATGAGTACTACAAGTATGCCCAACATCCTGTAGAGTATTATGGACCAAGTATCACAAGTAGAACCAAAAGGGAAAGAGAATAACCTCATGCAAGATCACCCCTTAGTGCAATAGGTAACATCTTCATCCAATCCTCTCATTGATACAACAAACCTAGCAGTTTCCCAAAACACATCTATTCCATCTATCATCAACCTACATCAAAACAATCCTTTGATCTCAAACCCTACCAACCAAGGTAATACCGCAACCACATCCCAAATACAAGGGAATCTCCAAAACATCGATCAAGGGAATCCTTTCAATCAGTGGACCCAAGGTCCTAATATGCCCTTAACATCACCATATTTAACGGTACTATCCTCATCTTTACCAATTTTCCCTCAAGTCATGAAAAATAAAATAGGGTCTCAAACTTGCATTCCTCCATCACAATCCACTATCTTGCAAGGAATTTTAAACCAAGGGAATCCACAACCTCTCATCAACAATGCAAAATCCGCACAAAACATCAACACTCAAAATCCATCTCATGTGTCCCAACCACTGATTGATTTTGCATTACAAACACATGCCCTATCTTTATAGCAAGCCCAACAGGTTTATCAACAAGTAGTCCAACAACAACAACAACAATAGAAAACATCCTTAGTTTCACAACAACAATAACAAGCACAACAAGCAACCCTAGTAGCATAGAAACAATAGAAAGCACAATAATCAGCCCTAGAATCACAACAAAAATAGTAAGCAAAGCAAGCAGCCCTAGCAACACAACAAAAAAAGAAAGCACAAGAAGCATCCTTAGTCACACAACAACAACAACAACAACAACAACAACAAAAAGAAGCAGCCTTAGTAGCCCAACAACAACAACATCAAGCAACCTTAGCAACACAACAAGTAGTCCTAGTAACTCAACAACAACAAAAAGCTCAATAGTATGCCCAACAACAATAATTTCTCATGCAACAATGACAACAATATGGTTTAAACTATAACCCTCAACAAAACATCATCAACCCAAATATGTTAGGAACATATACGCCTACACCATCATCACCTTATCCTATACCACCATGCACACCATATAACACATCATCATATAAGAATCCCACGTACACTTCATCCACCATCCCACAATATGCATCATATGTTCCTCCACCCAATCCACCAAACAATATGGCATCACAAATCAAATCATTGACACAAGAAATGCAAGACATCCAGATGGGAAAAATGAAGAAACCCCATACACATAACCTATGCTCGTATCCATTTGATTGAAACATCAAAAAGGTATCGTTCCATCCCAGTTTTGAAATCCAAAAATTTGACAAATATAAAGGGAGAGGAAGTCCTAAGGACCATATCAAATATTTTAACGTCATGTGTATGGAGGTTGCCTATAATGAGTCCTACTTGATGTTCCTCTTCCCATAAAGTTTAATAGGTCCTACCATGGACTATTTTTCTCAATTATCTCCAAGTATCAAAACTTTCCAAGAAATCATTGACAAATTCATAGATCACTTCTCCTTCAATATTGACATGGACATCAACTTAGAAGAATTATACACTCTCAAATAAAACAAAGGAGAATCTTTCACCAATTTCTTGTAACGGTGGAGGAAAAGAACGAGTAAAAATAAGTGGCCAATTCTCAATAAATAACAAGTGGGCATTATCATAGCAAATTTATATCTAGATCTATCCTTCCACTTGAAAATTAAGTGCATCACATCTTATGATGAGCTTGTCCTTAGGGCCCTTAACATCGAGAGAGCTCTAATCTCACAAGGAAATACTAAATCTTACAAAGACATCCGACCATCAACCAATTGAAACAACAAGCCTCGTGTCTAGGCTAAGAACAAGAATGTAACAAATGATGGAGTGGTAGATGCTAAGGTGGTCCTAAGTGCTCCTAGGAAAAACAACAATCAAATTGATAGCACTCAACCAACTGTACAACAAACAACACCATCACAAAAAATAGGTCAAAAACACTGAAATACAATAAAGACGAACACCTAACAAGAACAACTATCCAAAATGTAAGTATACACAACTGTCGAAACCCATTAAGACTATCATGAAGAATTTGGTAGAGTCCAACCTATAACATTTCCCAATTTTTAAAACTACCAAGAACCTCAAGATAAACCACCCTGGTACAACGAAAATGATCTTTGTGACTTTCACAAAATCAAAGGACATAAGACCACAAATTGCATGCGACTCAAAAAAATTATCTAGAATCTTATAAAAAGTGACACCATATCTATTGAGGTTCCAACTAGTAATTAGGACCTTAAGATATACAAGACCCCAATGCAATATCATAACAAAGGAAGCAACAATGGGAAAGCAAAATATTTCAAAAATGTGTAGCATACCTATTCCAATGTGGTCACTTCCTCTGATAGCATCATTACCATCATCACCATCAAAGGAACTAGTGAAGAATATGGATTCATCACGTGACATGGAAAATTCACCATCCAAGGAGTCCCATCTCAATCTAGGGCACACCCTACTTAGCCAACAACAAGCACTAGCAAGTACAACCTCTTAGATCAACTTAAGAAGACCCTTGAACAGATTTCTATCTTAGAACTATTGAGGTTGTCCCCCGCACATAGGGAAATATTAGAGGAAGCTCTGTCTACATAGTCCATCCTCAAGGATATAGATATCAAACAATTTCAAGCTTTGGTAGGGCATACCACTAATCATTTCCTCACCTTCTCGAAAAAATACCTACCATCACAACCATCTCATAATTCTGCTTTACACCTTGAGTTCATCATCCATAAGAATAAGGTTAAAAGAGTCTTAGTAGATGGAGGTGTTGGTTTGAACATTTGCACCCTTCAAATAATAAAAAATATGTTCTATTCAAAGGATACTATTGAGAAGACAAAGAGCACCACCATCAGGGCATATGATGACCAAGAACAGGTATCACAAGGCATCATCGCACTACCCATCCAAGTGGGCCCCATCATTGTAAAAAATACATACCAAGTGTTCGACCTTGATATTTCATACAACATCCTACTTGGTATACCATAGATCCATTCCCTAAAAGATGTAGCTTCAACCTACCATTAGTGTGTAAAGTTTCCTTTTGAGGGAAAAGAAGTTACCATCCATGGAGATCTTGAGCCTTTTTACTACTACAAGAATCTTGAGGCCAAGTTCTATAAGATCCCTCGAATACCCAAGAATGAGAAAGTTCCTACACCTACCTCATTTGTTGACCCATCATCCCTTGCATCTACCTCAAAAATGAAAACACATATTGTGCAGAACATACCCAACATCAAAGCAGTGATCCAAGATGATGGTTGTGGGAACTATAAGCTCACAAAGGATACTTTTTTGTTGGGAGAGTAACCTCTTTCTCCCAAATCTCATGGGAAACCCACACCTAGCAATAATGTCCCTAACAATATCAAGATAGTAGCTACTACCTTCACCAAGTGGCGGGACCTGAACAAAGAAGACATCAATGAGGAAGATATCTCTAAAATACTCTATCAAGATGAATGACCCATCCTCGTTCTTCCCATGGAAGATGAAAAAAAATGCTTGCAGCTAATGAAGGGAATGGAGTATACCAAGAATGAAAAATTGGGAAAAAATGATAATGGTTTGCTAGAACCTATCATTCTTGAGAAATGTCCAAAGAATCTTAGCCTAGGTTGTACTACTAGCAAGGTTACCCTTATTGGAAAAGGTACTTCCACTAAACACGCCGAGTTTTCCTCTTGGTTACCAACATCATGTGATATGACCCTAGATGACTTCCCCCTAGATGTTGTTGAACTATTTAATAAAAACTCCCTCTTCATGATATCTACATCATCCTTCACCCCAAGCAACCAACCGAATGAAATATGCCTAGTATACCCACAACTCATTGACTTGGACCAACGAAGACCACCGATTCTAGATTTATTCAAAAAAAAATGAGGCAATCTTATAATTCATGGGACTTCATGACAACTTATCATGGGAAGATCACAAGGTTGGTTTTTACATAGAGCTCGACACAAGGGCATACTATGGGGAGATGATTGAATCCTTCAGTCTTAAAATTGATGACATGCAACTAACTTACAGATCTTTGAGTGAAAACCACACTATGGCAGTTTCTAATCTTAAAATAGTAAAAAGAAAGGATGCTTCTGAGGGTGAAAAACTCTCTGAGGAACCTAAGGATGAGGGATTAAATCTCCCTCTTAGTGAAATGCATCCAAAATAGTCAATAGTCTTAGTAGAAAAGGCCACTCCAGTAAACATAGGAAAAAAAGAAGCACCCAAGATCACTTTCTATGCCAAATCCTTTTTGGATGAAGAACAAGTAGCAACATTCCTAAAAGATTGAAGAGATAACTTTGCATGGTCATACATGGATATATCGAGGCTTGATCCAAAAGTGGTTGTGCACCATCTAGTAGTCTATCCTAAAGCCAAACTAGTAAAGAAAAAGTTAAGATGCACCCTTAGATAACACTCCTGGTCAAACTTGAGTTACAAAATATTCTTGTCATTGGATTCATATGACCAATATATTATCTTGAGTGGGTTTCAAATCTAGTAATAGTCTCCAAACCCACCGGGGCATCAAAATGTGCACTAATTTAAGAGACTTATACAAGGCATGCCTAAAGGATGATTTCCCTCTTCCTATCATCGACATCATAGTGGAATTTATAGTTGGGCATGAAATGATATCACTCATGGATGGTTTTTCAAGCTACAATCAAACCATGATCACCAAGGAGGATCAACACAAAACAACATTAACTTGTCCATGGGGGACATATTGTTGGAACATGATGTCATTTGGGCTAAAGAATGCAAGAGAAAACTATTAGAGAGAAATGACCCTCATCTTTCATGACATGATCGACAAAAAAGTTGAAGACTATGTGGAAGCTATTTTGGCCAAGTCAAAGAAAAGGAGTCAGAACATACAAGTCTTGGGACCCATCTTTGACAAACTCAAATAATACAAGGTACGGATGAATCCAAAAAAGTGTATCTTCGAGGTTACATCAGGGAAATTTTTTAGCTATATCATCTCACATATAGGGATAGAAGTTGATCTATCAAAGGTAAAATCCATCCTAGACATGGAACCACCACAAAAATTGAAGCAAATGAGAGGGTTACAAGAAATATTGCAGTCCATCAAGAGGTTTATAACATAGTTATCAGACAAAATCCACCCTTTCTCGCATCTTCTCCATAAAGGGATAACTTACAAGTGGGATGAGAAGTGTGATAAATCTTTCCAAAATGTTAAGGACTATCTATTGACACCTCTAGTGCTCATGCCACTAATACTGAACAAAGTGTTGATCCTATATATCTTAGCAACATCAACAACACTAGGTGCTCTTCTGACACAACATGATGAAAATAGAAAGGAAAGATATATCTACTACATTAGCAGGGCCTTAGTGGGATATGAAGTGAACTATTCATCCATTGAGAAAGCATGTTTAGCATTGGTTTTTTCTTCAAAAAAATTGAGACACTACATGTTGTCACATCAAATCAAACTCATTGTAAAGATTGAACCACTGAAATACCTATTATCAAAGCAACCCTCACTGGGGGAATGGCCAAATGGGTAATGATATTGACTGAATTTGAAATAGAGTATGTGGAGTGCAAGGCAATCAAATGGTAAGTGATCATAGACCAACTAGCAGAGGCACCTATCTACATAGAGAATTCATTGATATCTAAATTCCCAAATGAATAAGTATTCTTTGTCAATGCAACAAATCAGTGGAAGATGTACTTTGATGGATCCTTCACCCAACATGGATGAGGGGTGGGTATTATTTTCATCACCCCTCAAGGTGATTGTATTGAAAATTTATACAAGCAATCATTTCTATGTACTAACAATATTGTTGAGTAGAAAGCCCTAATCATAGGTCTAAGGATAGCAGTTCAATGGAAAATACAAGAGTTGAAAGTCTATGGATATTCACAACTGGTTATTAGCCAAGTCATTGACGACTATCAAATTAAGGATGGAAAGCTTACTCCTTATAATAAGATGGTAGAAAATCTCAAGGACCTTTTAATTGATATAACTTTTGAGCAGATTCCTCGCATGAATAACCGAGCAGTAGATGTTATGGCAATAATTGGGTCATTATTAAACATGTCGCACAATGTCCTTCAATGTGAATTCTTGGTAGAATAACTTCTCATACCAACTTTCAAAATCCTAGAATATGATTTTTTGTGTGTCATCATTGATCTTGGATCCCCATGGTATCATGACATATTCACCTACCTGATTAGAGAAACCCCCCCATCCGATATCACCTCCAACCTTAGAAAGACCTTTGTTGAGAAGGCATCCCAATTCATGATCCTAGGTGATACCCTATACCATCGAAACATTGAGGGGACATTACTTCAATGTCTTAGCCAAGAGGAAGCTTTGATCACTTTAATAGTACACGATGACATATGTGGTTCCCATTCTAGTGGTATGAATTTAGCTAAGAAATTGTTGAGGATGGGCTACTACTGGCCAACCATGGAAAGAGAAGCCTTTCAGTATGTGCAAAAGTGTGTCTAGTGTCAATAACATGGAGATTTGATTCACACGTTGGCTCATGAGTTGCAACCAATGGTCACACCTTGGCCTTTCTCACAGTGGGGGCTTGACCTCATAGAAAAAATTACCCCAACCTCATCTAATGGCCACAAGTTCATCATAACAACCACTAAGTACTTTACCAAGTGGGTCAAAGCCATTCATATGACCTACATAATAGGGAAGCAAATTGCTAAGTTTATCTTGAATTACCTCATCTGTCATTATGGTGTTCCACAAACTTTTATCTCAGACAATGGAACACCCTTCAAGAATCAGGATGTGAAAGAGCTAGGTCAAAGCTTTGGCATACAACACCGATTCTCTACCTCATATTACCCCCATGGAAATGATTAAGTTGAGGCTACGAATAAGACTATTTCTAAAGATCCTAAAGAAAATAGTCAATGAAACTAGTTGTGACTAGCATCTATAGTTAAACCTTCATCTTTGGGCCTGTTGAACTAGTATCCACATGCCTACAAGTGCAACCTCGTTCTCCATAGTCTACGAATTGAAATTCATCTTGCCTATTGAGGTTGAGCTTCCATCACTATGAGTGTCACTATAGAACCTAATCACTAACAAAGAGTAAAAAGTATCTTGGCTAAATGAGCTAGAATTCTTGGATGAGAATAGTCTTGATGCTCTTAATCACTTGCAAGTATATCAAAACTGACTGAGATAGAGCTATAACAAGAAAATCAAGTAGTCTTTTCCAGTTAGGGGATCTTGTCCTAAAGAAGAATTAGAAAAATCTTACAGATTAGGAAAATAAAGGAAATTTTAAGCCTAACTATTTAGGTCTTTCTCATCACATCAAGTTATGGATTAGTAGTGTATCAATTGTCAACACCTAAAGGTGAACCCTTGCAAGATCAAACCAACAAATTGCATATTAAAATATTTTATGCCTAGGCTTGAAGGGTGTAAATCTAAAAATACAAAAAAATAAAAAAATGATCAAAATCTGAAAAATAAGAAAAAGGATTGCAAAAAATTAAACTAAAACAATTCTCCTCTAGTGAAAACCACTTCAGTGGTGCTTTGGGCAAGTGCCTTGGTGAAAACCTGGAAAATAGGTTCCTTTTGTAAATAAAGCACCTTCATCTACCTAGGCTCTTTATCCTATCATTCCATCCATCACATCGTATCATGCATTCTATTTATTCCATCATCCATCCATGTCTATATCATAGCTTGACATTGTGAAGTATCGTATCCCCTTAGTACTACTTGGCATATTCATAAGGTCAGTCCTATATCAAGGTAGTCTATCATATAATAATAGAGGAAATTTGTTATGGATTGGATTGGGTTCTTGTATATCTTAAGGTTATCAAAATTCCCAAAAACATTTGCAAAATCCTATATAGCTAAAATCCAAAAAACATTCGAAATTGTAAAGGAAAAATCCAAAAGATCAAAACACATCAAAAATCCCTAAAAAGGTCAAACATTGAAAATCCTAAAATAGTACCATGTCGAACTATGAGTCTCTAAGCTTGAATGTAGGAAAGGCCATCATTGATGTGCCCCCGAGGCACCTTAGGTTAGTCCTTTAGGAGTCTGTCATAATAAACTAGAAATCCATCAATTGTTAATATCTCATCATCAATAAGTCGAGTAGGTCAAACTACGTGGTCTCTATGTGTATAATGTAGGCAAGGTTCATCTTTGATAAGCCCTCGAGGCCCCTAGGATAGTATTTTAGGTTAGGTTCTTGGTCAAAAATTGAGAACCCCTAAACATTTGTAAAATCTTGGAAAACCCCTAAACATTCAAATAATATAAAACATAAAAAAAATTGAAAAAAAAAATCCAAAACATTAGAAAACATTCAAAATACCTAAACAACATCAAATATATTAGAGAAAACCCTAAACAACCTCAAATAACCTTAAACCAAAACATTCACATAAACTTTCAAAAGGACCAAAAACAGCCTCAAAACATTTTCAAAAATATCAAAAACATTGAAATATTCAGAAAATCCAAAACCATCCATCCCATTTTCGCTTTCCCCCACAATACACCTCCATCCATAATAAATCAATAATCATTTTCAACCTTTGGTAAAACAAAGAGAAATCAAGTATTGTAGATCATAAAGTGAGAATCAAAGTGTCAAAATCTAAAGTCTAGGTCATAGGTAAATGAGTCAGTGAAGTTTGTATCAACGACTTATCATAAACCTCACCCTAATAAAAACTAGTTGATCAACATGTCCTAGGATGTATCTTTCCTATGATGGACATCAGTATCAGAAATCACCTTAGCTAAAATAAATTGGCAAGAGATATAGATAACACTGACTACTTATCTTTGATCTTTTCTTATGATTTATCTTAAATGACCCATTCTGAGGACCTCTCGATGATGTTTATCAAAATGATTTAGATAGAAAGGAGTGGGGAATCAATCATTATATTTTTTTTATTGTGCTTGTGGGTATTCTTGTAAAATAATATTGGTGCATACTCAAGCTTAGTTGTGTGTATGGAGGTTATTCAAAGTAGATTGTTGACTATTGCATATGCTTTGGTCCAAAATATTCTGAATTACTAAACTACATTCCAATGAGGTTTTCGTATGTTAATGTGTGAGAAAGAACCATCCTATCTATTTGTAGAGTCAATGTCTATTACACTAGATACAACACCATCCTAGTTATCAATACCTTGATGCATCATTTCTATGTGTTACATCAAAAAATAAGGAATGACAAAAACTCCCAATCCCAAGATATGAGCAAATCATCATGTATTTATCATCACCATCTCTAATAAAGTCTCCATGGATCATAGACTTGTTGGAATTTTCTGGAATCAATCATCAAAATCAATGGTCAATCATCTTGTTTGTTCTATCTTCTCTCCATGCTAACATGGTATCATGATAGTCAACAAAAACATCATCAATGCATCCATCATACATCCACAAATCATCAACATGCATACATCTCACATAATCACAGCATATCATAATATGAAAAACATATTTTACTACAATATCATTATCATTTAAGTTGTGCTGAATAATATAGATTTGTTATTCTAAGCACCTTAAATCGTTGCATACATATCATAAGCATGAACATATGCACTATCCATAGATACATCCATATGCATACATCATCATCTCATAAATTGCATAGAAAAGTACACAAAAAGAAGTGCATCCATTCCATATCATTACATCTCATATCATCACATATCGCATAAAAATGAATAAAAGGAAATACATCCATTCATTATGTTGCATCCATACATGATCAAAATACATAAGCATGCCATATCACATCATAACAAATGCATCCATACATACGTAAGCATGAAATAAAATTAACAAATCACATCATATCGAATCTATATCAAAAAATGTTGACTTTCATAATACAATATCTGAATCAATGTCTGTATATGAATAAAAAGTACAATATCCACGAGGCTATCAAAAAGGAGCCCATGAATGTATATATGTATAAATAATCGGGAAATAATCAAAAAGTGTCTATAAAAGCAAGCTATCCCTAATGGCTTCTCCCCTCCCTAAGTTGTCTCTCTAATGGTTGATCCTCAACTCGAGGATGTACTCCACTCCTCTACAAAAAATATGGCTACCTAATCACTGCAAGGACATCCCTATGGTAATGCATGTGATAATACATAGTCTCAGTCATGAACTCTCTATACAAATGGGTAGAAAATGTCCATCCCTATGGTGTAGTTTTCATAGCCTCTAACTATTGGCGTTGCCCAACCTCCTGTGCCAACTGCATATTAGAGGTTTGTTTGAGCTGACACTTCTGATCCCTCTTGGCTATGACTGCCTATACCTACTATCGGGTATGGTCTCTCTCTGTTTTAATGGACAATATCTATTGTCAAGCCTGGTCTCACTCATTTGTAACCACCTGTAGCTATTGCCATAACTTATGTATTTGTGCATCACAGGGATCTGGCCTCAATGGTGGCTACTGAGGTGGTTATTGATGCAATGGTGGTGCACTTAGGACTTGTCCATCCTACTGTTGCCCATCCTATCCATCCTATCCTCTACCCCTACCATTGAGACCTCTAACCTGTCCTATGCCCTATCCATCCTATGGCTGACCTCAGCCTCTACCTATGCCCCTCCCTCTTGGCCTTCCTCATGGAGGTATACTTGTTGGATCTATCACTCTAGGAGGGGGTATGAACTATGCATCATATGTAGGCTTAGTTTGTGCATCCACCTATCCTTGATCATAGGCCCATGGCCCAACAACCAACTATCTAAAGCCCTCAATAACCTTGTGAGCTAGGATCATGTGTCCCCATTTAGTCTCTCAAGCTGATCTAGCAAAAATAGCAATGTATGCATCATGAGGCCTATCTTTCCTTTCGCTAAAATGTCTAGAAACCCTAATAGGTAGGTACCTCTCTAGCATCATGTGCTCTCGACCTTGCATATATCGAGTTTGTCGAGCAAAGAACAGATGTTGAACATCATCATACCAGGTTGGAATTTGTAACCATGATTTCCATCTGAACACTATCATATCATCAATCACTCAATGCCAACAAGGAATGCCAAGTTGCCCTATGTATTGTAATTTGATGGCACCTCTATACTACCAAACAATTGGATCATTCAACTCCACATCTTCCATTATGAATAATTAATCAGAGCATGACAATGTGCTCCCAGACCCATATGTGAAGAAGTGTGACCCCTGTACCAATCACTCTCCCATCATAGTACATGAATTCCTACATATCATGGTAAAGGGAGGCCAACATCACTACCCCCTTGCATACTAGTTCCTCCTGAACAACATCCTGTGCCACGCCAGCCCCCATCTTGGATTGAATTCTTTGCTTCATCAATCTAGAGAAACTAAACATGAAATCACTACAACAATGATCAATCTAAAGGTCGATGCTCCACCTTTGTACATCTCAAGGCCAATCTAGGAGTTGACTAGGACAATGGAATCCTGGTCAAGAACCTCATGGAAAGCACCATAGCCAACATTAATATCATATATCATGCACTCACCATGTATCGACAATCACAGAATCCACCATACATCCTCCAGCATCACTATCACCTCACCGGTAGGTAAGTGGAACAACGAGGTCTCGTTAAGTTATCGCTTGCATAGCACTATCATCATCACCAAATGGGTCTACACAACAGGCATGTAGGCAACATACCAGAAACTAATCTCTCCTAGGTGCTCCTGTCACAGCTCAGGAAAATCATCAAGTCTGGACAACATAGTCAGTCAATGCTCATGAGACATCAAAGGCTAGGTAACCTCCTGCACCCATGAAGCACACAATGTTAACATTCATAAAAATTGGTTAAGTTTGGATTTTCTATCCCCCAAAATGACAAAAGTGTCACTATTTATGATAGTGTTGCTATAACTCAAATTCCAAACATTGACACTGGATGCATTCAAATTGTAAATTGTGAAATGTGTTTCCATTTGAACTTTGCAAACCCTAATTCTAAATTTTAAATTGGATGACTATGTCACTATTTATAATCTAAAACCCTAAATTCAAATCACAAACTATGTCACTAATCATAGTAGAATTGATAAAATTCAAAATAGCATCACTATATAGTGACGCAGCCTAAATCTAAATTTCAAAATACAATAAATGCGCTTAAAAGTGAAAATGCAAGTCAAGTTTTGAATTACATACAGGTGGTCCTATGCCTAGAGACCTCTGGTACTCGTGAACTTGGTCAGAAATGTGTCGTGGGAGCACTTGTTGTGCCATTTCGTCAGAGGGTCGGAGCTTAGAATGTAAGAATTATCCAAGGTGTGAATGCATAAATGAATTGAAAGTGACCCTTCCTCACTTATTTATTCCTCCAAATTAGGGTTTTTTTCCCTAATTGAACCATTAAGCTAAGGGTTTTCACCATTTTTACTAATCTTGCCAAATTGAAGCTTATTTTGCATCGTTTTTTGTGTTTTTGGCATGTTTTTGCATCTCGAAGCCTTTTTGGACCCTTGAGGCAGCATTTAACCTTTGTGAGAAATCAACCCAAAATTCAAAAAAATTCGCCTGATTTCTCAAGGGGGTAGCCTGGAACTAGCTTTTTCCTTTCGCTAGAGCAACATTGGGGCATTATAAAAAATCATAATTTTTTTAGTTTTTGATTTAAGTAGTTGTTTTTAATTTGAAGAGCATCAGTCTTTGAACCAACATAGAAGGTACCTCGCTTCAAAGAGGGGAAAAATGTAGACATTGAAAAATTTCTTTAATGATATCATACAATCAAATCAAGTATACTAACATAATTTCCTCCTAAAACCCATCTTCTTTTCGCTTAATTAATTAAATTTGCCTAGCTATTTAATTAATTGCTTCATTTGCATGTATTAACTTAATTAATCTAATCGGGTTAATTCACCTCCTTTCACGCAAACATTTCATCTCATTAAATTAAATACATCAAGTTGTTTAATTTAAATCCCTAAATCTCCTTATTTAATTAAATAACCCTAAGTTATTTAATTAAATATCATTCCACCTTTCCCCCTTTTTTCATTAAATCACTTTATTTAATGAAAATTATCTAATTCCCCCCACTTGCAAGAGAATATTTCAAGGGAATATTCCTCCTTTGCACATTCCTCCAAAAGGAAAATTCGCATGGAATATTTCTTCCCCTTTTGCATAATTAAACTTTGTTTTAATTTTCTAAACATTTATTTCCCTCACCAATGAGAATATTCTAAAGAATATTCTCTCTCGTCACTCATTTGAAAAAGGGGGATATTACTTTTCTAACAAACTTACTTGACTTTTGGTGCAAGTTAACTTGTGACCTCTTGTGCAATTTAAAAGTGTGTTTGTTTGGACAAAGGTGGACCCTTGATTAAATCTCATATGTTGATGAGAATCCATGATCCATGCCTCCAATTTTTTGCATCCTTGACCATTGATTAACCTTTTTCATCTCAACCCTCCATTTCTCATTTGCTTTCTTATAAATAGGTCACTATTTGGAGACAAATGGATCCATCTTTTTCAAAGAAAACTCATTTTGTTGAAATAACTCACACTCACACTCATATTTAGCATTTATTTATTATCATTTTATCTTAATTACTTGCATTAATTATCTTAGCTTCCATTAATGGCTTCCATGGTAACATATATGCATGCATTTAGCTTATTTGTTAATTAGGGTTTGAATCTTTTATCTTAAAATCCATTTAGATTAGCTTTTCATTAACACATCTTGATCATCTTAGCATAAAATCATGTTAAAATATCTTACATCAAGGTTATTTATCTTTAAATCATGTTTCATCACACATCTCACGATGGTTTCATTAGTTTTCTTCAATAAAAATGATTGAAATAAGCTCATTTATCCCCAGGATTGGGAAAGGGTCGTTGTTCCACATCAATGCAATGCCAATCCCCTAATAGGATAAGTTTCATGGATTAGAGTAGGTTTTTTGAAGCTTTCATAGTTTAACGTGTTAGTTTTAATGAATTCCTAGTTTAGTGTTTGTTTGAATGATCTCTATTGGATTGACATTTAATGGCATGAATATACTTTGTATCCTTATGGATCAAGTGTAGTCAACCCATACTAATTTTTTGGTCATAGGAAAATCGTGCCTAATGGCTCCAAGAGAGGACTGATCAAAGAATAGAAGATTTACAACTTAGGGGATGTAGTGTGTCACATCAAGCCAGTAACAAGAATATAATATGCTAAGAGAGATCACACTCTTGATGGACACGAGGACCAATTTCACCACAAATAAAAAGAAACATGACATGAACTAAGAAGACTACACAATGAATCATGAGTTGCTAAAGAATAATGCCAATGTATGCCCCCACTTTAAAGAAATTCCTAAACACCATGTTGTGAGCAATTAATTTAAAGTAGAAAATGATAAATGCTAACAATAAAGAGGACATGAGAGCTTGTTTGGAAAGCCCTATGCCAGGTCACATGTTTCCAAATGAAGCTACATCATGAAAAGGGGTTTCCCCCAAAATGAAATCCCAAAATCACACAAGGGATCCATGGATTCAGGGTCAGTATGTCTTTGCTACAATATTATTATAGAGCTCAGAACTGTTATCATTCCTCAAATACTCATGGAACAGGAAGAGTGACACAAAGAGTGAAAAAAAAGAAAATATTTTGGGTCAACATGGAAGAGACCTAAATGACTCAATGCCTTGTGTTATCCCCAAAAGGAAAACATAAGACAAAGAAAGGATAAAGGTTTACAACATAGAGAAGAATATAGATACAAATAGAGGAATTCCACAAAAATAGAGAGAGAGAGATACATAAAACAAAATAGTACCGAGGATCACATTATGCACATGCAATCACATAAAGAAACATGAAAAAGTAAACAATGCAAAAGGCTACTAAATCACATACGATTCAACCTCTAGCAGGTTGTTTGCATCACAATCTTGTTCATTATATATAGAAGGAAGATAACTAGCCAAAGGGACAAAAACAAGTGTAGTACTAGGGTCATCACCAAGTTCAATACTCTTCTTAGGAGAATTGTCATTAAATCTCATAGAAGAGGAAAACAATGAATTCAATTCATTATGCACTTATTCATCAATTTCAATAATCTCATCATCATCATCTAAGTTAATCATAATGGGAGGTCGAATGATAATGTATAAAGAAGGATTTAGCTCTTGTTATGGTTGCATTGTAGGATTTTTTGTTGTGGCGAAGAGGGAGACACGTCATGTATTGCTTCAGTCAATTTTTGATGTTGATTTTCTTTGTTACTCTCTTCATTTAACCTTCAAGCAAGAGCACGATGTCTACGCCTATGCTCTCTAGCATTTATGTTTCTTTTAGTAAAATTATCAAGTTGTGTTTGTGTAGGAGAAACTTTATCAACCATAGGTTTCTTTTCTTCCCTAAAGGGAGGAATAGAAGGAACCATGGGAGGTTGTTCAACCACTTTCTCTTTATCTTTGTAAACTTGTTTCATCTTATGAGGTGTGACAAAAAAAATTTGGTTGTCTCTTGGTCATTTATAGGAGATAGGAAAAGGGTATATATTTGGTTGGTCTTGGTTACTTGGAATGTCTTTTGGTTCAATCATAGTTTCGTCGAGGATAGGAGGCATGGTTTGAGGCATGTTTATAAGGGATAGTTTTTTTATGCATTTTTCCTTAAACTTCTGATATGATTTAAAAAATAAGTCCTCATGATGTTTAATAGGTTCCATAGGCTTGGGCCAAAATAAATCCAATGAAAAATTCCCATGGGAAGACACATGATTAAAGCCACTATGGTGCACAATAAAGATTTCATTGTCAAAGGGAAACTTTAAGTATTTATGTATGACTGATGGGATGGATTCTATGGAGCATAGCCATGGATAACCAAACTTCACATGGAATTGATCCAATGTTGAGATGATGGAGAATGAGACATCTAATTTTTTCAGTTTGACTTTTAGAGGAAGGGTGATCAATCCCATCGTAGGGAAACCAAAATTGTTATGCGTTTTTATCCATGCTTTTGTTTGATCATATTTTTCTTGATAGAGTTCATGCATAAGTAATAATTCTTCAGTGATCACATTCTCTCCACAAATGGGATCAATTAATATCCCAGTAGTGGGCTTGTCATTGATTCAACCGGCTATATAAAGAGGACCATTAGGTGCATTTCTAATGATATATTTATATGAGAAAGAAATGTCAAGAGGCTTTTAGTTCAGCCCTTACGAGGTATAATTTTGATGAATCCAACCATATCATCCACAGGACTTTATTTAAAAGAACCTATAGGATATTATTCAATAGTATCCATGTTGTCATCATTCATGTCAACATTCATCACATCATTCTTCTTAGTTTCACTAGTTTTGAAAAATGAATTATTATGATTAGACATAGGGTTGGTAAAGATTTGCAAGTTTTCGTTAGGAGGGGCAATAGACTTATTTCCTTGATCACTAACACCTCCAATTTGAAGTCAACTATAATTAATGAGGTCTTGCATAAGATGTTTAAGACACTTACAATGTTTTGTGTCATGTCCATTTTGTTGGTGATAATGAAAATAGGAATTCCATCTAAATTTTCAAGGTAAAGACTTATTAGGATCACGAGTTTTAATAGGAGGTAAGGAAATCATTTTATGCTCTAGAATTTGTAACATTTTGTTATAGAGGGTATCGGGTAAGGGAGTAAATTGTCTAGCCAGGTCCCCAAATGTAAAGGACTTGTATTCTTTATAGTAGCCACTTGGGTATCAACATCTTGAGTTGGTTGAGGGGGATTTAGTTGAAGTAAGCCTTTTTTTTTTCCTAAAGGATTGATAATTGTTTTTATTTGCAGATTTGGACATTTTAGGACAACTAGAGGTGGGTTTTGTTTCATGACTACTAACCAAGTTTTGATAATCATGAAGGGTAGTACACAAGTGTACAAGGGAAGGAAACTTCATCATGACAAGCTTATCTTATATCTTAGTTTGCAAGTTCTCAATGAACATTCATTGAAGGCGAGGATCGAGAATATTTACGTTGATTTGGGAATAAAGATATTGGTAGCATAAAATGAAGTTAGTAACCTTTTCATCATCCTTTTGCTTACATTCCATCAAATCAGCTAATGTCATCTTAGGAGTCATATGCACTTGGAAATGGTTTATAAAGGCTTCAACAAGTTCATTGAATGAACGAATTGAGTTGTTTGATAATGAGGAAAACCATTCTAAAGTGGTATCTTTCAAGGACCTAGGGAAAAGCTTAGCCAAGAGCTTATCCTCAAGGAAAAAATCACCACATAAGGTGGTATAAGTGGAAACATGGTTAGAAGGGTCTCCTTTCCTTCCATATTTCTCAAACCTAGGAATCTCTATACCTTGTGGTATTGGCGTTCTTAAAGGGTAAAAGCACAAATCTATGTCACACTTTCAGCCAACTTATCAATACAACCAAATTTAAGTATTTCTAACTAAAAATTAATTTTGGTTGAACATATGATCTAGTAAGATCATTCTAGTTAAGTTAGATACTTCCACAACTTTTTCAACTAAAATTGCTGGCTAAAAATATATGGAGCACCACTTTGAGGCAAATTTACCAAAAAAATGTAATTATTTGAAAAACTCGATGTTTCAATAACTCCTACTCATGTAAATAACATTTTTCTGAAAATATAAAAAATACCCTTTTGTAGGTCCATAAGTGTAGTTTTCAAAAATATAATTATTTTAATAGTTTAATTATTATATATATATATATATGTATATATATATATATTACTAAAAGTAGGTTATCAACACAAAATATTATGTTGATTACCATGCCAAGGAAAAATATTAAAACTTATTAAAAAAATAGAAAAAAATATGATGCACTAGATAAAAGAATATATATCAAGATGGTATAATTTTTTCCCATTTTAGATAAATATTAAACATGAAAGTTGACGTTGAATGGAAATAACTATTTTTTGATACATGCACTTTTTTTTTGGAAAACTGCTATCAGAGAGGATTGCACTCATTCTATTAATTTTGAATCCAAGATTACATATTCATTCAATTGCAATTAATTATTCACCTGATATTTTGTTGATCTTAATGTCATTGAATGTTTGGTCCTTGAGGGAGAAGATTTCTTCCTTTTTAGTTTCATCCAACCTTGGTCTAGGTTGTAGGAGATATTTTGTTCAATACAATTTTCTTGCTTTGGTGCTTCTTCGGATAATAAATTTGTTGAGATCACTGAAGATTCAATAGACTAAAAAATGGATTTCCCTTGTGAAATTGGTATAGGTGATTCGACAGGAGTTGTAGAGGCACCAACTACCTCGAGATCATTGTTTTGCAAAGTCATTAAAGGAGTATCCTTTTCCATAGGGGTAATTACATAGTGGCTTGATTCAACCTCACACCACCAAGAAGGTTGAGAAGATACTTCACCTTGCACCTTAACTTGCTTCATATTATATTGTGAGGTACCATGGGTTGTTGAGAAACATTTTATGCAATGAAAGGAAATCTTTTCATAATCCATTGGTTGATACCATAATATTTTTCCAACTTTCAATGAGATTTCAGTAGTGTGGCTTTTGGATAAATTGAATTTAATTTCTAAATGGGTGCAAGTAGAATTTTCATAATTGATAGTTTCTTTCGAAATGCTATGATACTTACCTAGACCATTTGCAATTGCAATCAAGCACTCAATTTCCCAAAATTGTAGAGGAAGGTAGGGTAGTCTTACCTAGAGGAATGTTGAAGAAAAAGTCTTTCAAGGATCAAAAGAGGAGAACCAAGGATTCATGCATAGAAAATCTCCCTAGTAGAACTACAGACCTATGTTGAGGATTTTTCCTTATCTTCTATAGTTTCGAATTCCAAAATAGAAAATCCCTTTGCACATGGATAAATACTAGTTTCATCCACCATATAATCTTTCCAATTTTTGCTTATCTAGGCATGAAGATTGCACAACTTTGGAAAAAACCTCATAAATTTGCATATCAGGGTGTGGCCTTTTAGATACTCCTCCCTATCGAAGGAAATGTTGTCCAAACAAAATTTTGGAGCTAATTCAAAGTTTCAAACATAAAATAGAGGTTCTAGAGGATAGGGGTGGGAAGGATAATGGGCTTGGGAAGGGGGCCTTAGCTATTCCTTCCATCTCTGCATTTTTTCTGGGGCATTGAGACCAAGAGCCTTTTTTATATGACTTTTTTTTCAAGAACTGACCTCCCCACCCAACGCATACCTTAGTCGATGCCACATAAGTTTGGGAAAGAAAATAAATCCGTAGTTGGTGCCACAAAAGTTTGGGTACATGAAACTTTCACTAATGGTTAAGAGGGGAATGGAGGAGAGGGTACAGAAAAACCATCGGCAATACTGATAGGAGAAAACATAGCACAGTAAACCATCACATAGAGTCAGAACCATTAGTATGCTTGAGATAACATTGATACACAGACATTTTAATATTTATTTAAAAATATATATTTATCAAAATTGGAAATAAAATATCCATTCACTAAAGTTTCAAGTTATAAATACACACAAATTTTTTGGAAGAAAATAAACAAAATTTACTATAAAAATTTTGACGTCTCATGTAACTTCATTTTTCAACATTTTATCAACAACTAAATTATAGTGTTAATTTATTAAAAACTAGAATAAAATAATTTTTTTATTTTTTTTAAAATAAAAGCATAAAATATACTAAAAAATACACACTTTACTAGTTTACATCATTTCAAAATTCAAAACATATATGCCACTCTTTAATGATTAAAGTTTAAAAGTTGGATCAGTGTTTGTTGTTTCATTTATAAAGTGAGAAAAAAAATTGTAATTTTACCCTAATATCTCCAAGGATAAGGGATTGATTTTGACATATTATGTAGGTTGGCTATTTTCATTTTGGTTTATGGTGGAAATTTACTTTTGAAGGGATAAAACATTTTGCAAAAGTTGGTTAAGAATGGCATCATTGGTTGTGTTTTGAAATGGAGGTGTATATGTGTTCGAGGTGGAAGTGAATGGAATGCTTATGGGAGGTAAAGTGATAGGAGATATGATGTGACATGCCACAAAGGTACTAATAATGCTAGTGTAAATACATAAGGTAGGAAAGTCATTACTAGTAGGTTGCATCATTGTTGTAAGTTGAGGGTTGGTATAGGTGGGAATAGAGGCAATGGTTGTAAGAGGAGGAATTTGGGTTCCTCCTTGACTTTGGACATTGTCCAGAGGTTGAGCACAACTAGCCATTGAGGTAAGATGCTTTCCAAAAATATGAGCTAGGTTACACACAAGTTCTACACCTTCTTCACTTTCAATCATGCGATGTGTGTTATCAATGGTAGGAATAGTAGTGTTGAAAATGTTTTCAGTACTCACTTGATGTTGTAGGTTTGCTAACTCTTCATGGATTTGGATTATGTTTTCTTGAGGGACAGTAACAACCATTGTTTCAACACTTTTCATTCTACCTGAAGGAAAAGAGTTATTAAGGGTATGGTGCATACCTAGTGAACTAGTATCAACACTATGAGTTAAAGAGCTAGACAACTAAAGATCCACAATGAGTGTGCTATCATGGGATGACATGAGTCTCAAACTACATCTCACTATAGTATTAGCAATAAGACACAAAGTTGTAAAGCTCATGCAAAGGACAATCAATGAATACAAGATAAATGCAATGAACAGAAGATAAATTATATTCTTTAAGTCCAATTCTTATGTTTATAAATGCACCAAATTAAGCTAGATCTAATGAAATGAATGAAATATAAACTCAATAAACTAAAACATAAATATAAAAACAACAAACAAAAGCACACAAATAGGGTTTTTAATGTTGGAAAATGTAGTTCCAGGTCTGACATGGGACTAAATCACCTAGAGGGGCATATGAGTCCCAATTTGGATTTTTGAAGGGTTCAAATGTTGAAAAACAATCAACACAAAATTCCCAAAAATTAGGTAAAACAACTTGTATTGGGACTAAATCGCCCAGAGGGGTGTATGAGTCCCAAATTAGATTTTTTACACTAAATTCAAAAAATTATGAGTGAATGTTAAGGTTTTTGGTTTGCATATTGTCTTGACTATGTGCAATTACAAATTTTAAATGAAACCTATATGTACTTTCACTAATGCAAGATTTAGAAGCCCTAAATGCAAATTAACTAATGCAAAACCTAATGCAAAGCTAGTGTAAACTATATATAGGAATATGATGTACTCCAAATTAGAAATAAGTTGTCCAAAGGCTAGGTTCACCAAAATGGAATAAAGAAATTAGGGTGCTCCACCTTTTAGGATATGGAACACAAGGGGGGACCTATTTCCCTAGTTCATTAAAGGAAACCAAGATCCCTCAACCAATTGAATTGATTAAGGAATGGGATAGGATTAGGATGGTTTCTTGGGTGTGATTAAAGAAAGGGGGTTCACCACTAAGAAAAGGCTAAGAAAGAAGGAAATGCAAATGATATGCAAATCTAGCTATGTAACCTAGGAAATGTAACTCAAAATTAGAATAACAAAGTGGAGATAAACTAAGGTGCACCTAAAAAACTAAATATGCTTGAAACAAGGTCTACAACCCTAAAATTATGAATTTTTATGCACAATAGGACTCATACCCTAGGCTAGGTGATTTAGTCCCAATTTAGGGTTTCAAGCTGAATCTAGAATCTGCAACTACTAAACCATGATCTATAGAAAATAGCTAAAAAGTGGTATATTGGAACTCATACGCCCAAGGTGGCGATTTGGTCCCAGTATCAGGGTTTTCTAAAACTTTGGTATCCTCTAGTGATCTTTTGTAGCTTCTCTCCTATCCAATCTTTGAGTCTAAAACTGTGAATTTTGACTTGTAGATGGATTTTCATGAAGATGACTTCTTGACAACTTTGACAACTTTCTTCAATCTTGCAACTTCTTCAAAGGATCTAGTGGAACCCCAAAAAATTTTCATGTTCCACTAGTCCAGGATTTTTTTCCTCTGATCTTCTCACTCTGAGAAGGGATAGGATTTTAGGGTTCCGTGAGGGGAGTGGTATTACTTTGAAGATTTTCTCCTTTGTGTTAAGCCCTTAGTTTTGCGATCTAATTTTCTATTGACCTAGTGTCACCCATTTTTGGTCATGATAAAACAACCTGAGTCATTGAAGTCCATGTATGACTAGCCCCTTGTGGTTAGGATCTCCCGTTACTTGTAACTAAAATTTTTCACATGCCTAGGTCCTTGAAATTACTTTATTTTATAAGGTTGATTAATTGGCCTTGTTTTTCCTTTAAATCCTTTGCTAAAAATTTTATTAATCTATTGAGACCTTATCATACATTGTCCCAAGTAGTCCCCTCTCTTAAAAAAACTTGATGCATGTGCCTTTTTCCAGTCATTTAAGTTATCGCTCATCACTAAAGTCATTTATATCACTAGGTTTGTTACTACGAGGAGCAATGTGCTCTTGGATCCTTTTCATATCACTTATTGTTGTAGTTCTTTGGCTCCTCAGTTCCATTTCAACAATATGTGATGGACCATTTTCTTTTTATTATTCCATGCCATTGCATAAGTATTCCATTACCTTATTCAATTACTACAATGAGCGATGGAAATCTATTAAGTGGAGTGGTGTGATCTCACCACTTGTCATAATTTGGTGCTATCATTGGTTTTTCCCATCACTGAAAGCACTCTCAACTTCAAGTCAGTTACGGCGATCTACAATGGCTTGTGGTTTTTTGGGGCATCACTAGGAAAGTCCTCCTCACCGAAATAAAAATACAACCTTGTCACATTTCTATGACAAGCGATGAGGAATATGCCCAGGAATATTCCCTCCAACTAGCTGTTGTCACTCATCGTTGAAGTTTGGACATGGATTTAGGGAATTATTGCGATGAGTGTTGGAATGTAGAGGATATGGTAAATACGTAGGTGACTACATGGTAGATTTCAAAGGTGTCTTCGCTATTTCCATGTACAAATGTAAAGGCAAGTGGCAATGCTTGAGGAGCATCATCGATGTGTTTTAAATCAACAATGATCAACGACCGAGATTCAAAGTTAAGTGGTTGGTTGTTAGATTTCTCATGTGAGCTTTATTTGAGAATTAATGGTTGACATGCTCCAATTGTTCAATATAATGAGAATATTTATCCAATTTATTTCACAATTGCAATCATCAGGAGCTAAAAAATTGATCTTGATTCTGATTAGGTGTAAAGAAGCTTTGGCAAGTAGTTGCCGATGCATTGAAGATAGTTCTCCTAGGTAAGTTGATATTCACCTTTTTTATGTGTCAACTATCCATCAGTTGGCTGCTCTAGTAAAATTGGTGTGGGTTGTATAGGTTTTAGGTGTCTGGGGTATTTTTCAAAATTCAAATTGGTTAATAGGAATTGTGTGTGGTTTCTTTATTTTTCAAGTTTGTTGGGTCTTGCTGTAATTGAAAATTTATAAGCCTTAGCCTTGTTCTTTTGTAAGAATGAGTGAACTTGAGCTTAGTGATTCTTCCCAACTAGTAAGGAGGTCTAGGAGGATCAATATACTTAAACCCTAGGATGGTACACTAGGATCTCCTATGAAGCCAAATGATGAGAAGAGAGCTTGTAATATGTCTATGGCAGATGAATTCAAGAACATCTACAACCTGAAAAGTAGGGTTGTTGTCCATAATCAGGATAAGTCTAGTGTTGTGTCATTGAAGGAGAAGATTGCTAAGAAGGAGGAAACTAAATTAGGGAAATTGGATAGGTACAAGGGGAAGATGAAGAAGAATAAGTACAACAAGGCTTATGATTCTTATATGGGGAAGCCTAAAACTTCCATGGAAGATGTGGTTGGTCCTTCGAATGATAAGGTAGAGATTGACCTAGATTATGCTTGATACCTTCTCAAACTTGCAGGTCAAGAGGATTTTTATGATGGAGAGATAGCATCTCCAATTTCAGCAAAATCATAAAGGGGACATGCATACTTTGATTCTGAAGATGATTAACCACTACGGAGGTGGTGTCCTAGTTCAGTTTTTTTTTTTTGATGACTAAAATGAAGGAGAGGTGTTGGACTCCACCGCAATGGTGAGGGTTTCCTTTTGAAATATGGGTAAATATCCGTTAGCGAATGTGTGAGTTTTTTTTCTTTGGTTGACATAGACGGGAGGTTTTGGTGCTGCTATAGTGATAAATGATGCCTTTTAGAAGGTGGGTAAATCTTTAGCAATGGAATGGATTTTTTCTTTTGCAATTTCCCCCTCTCTACAAAATACAAATATAACAATGTAGGAGGTTTTGAAATTGATGCGATATTGAATGTCAAATGCAAATGTGACTAAAATTATAATTTGGCCCGATGCTTGTTGCTCCCATGTTTCTATAAATGGGATTTCAAGGCCAGTTACAGGGGTTCGAATTTTGGGTTTCTAGTGGTCTAGGTTGGAAAAATAGGCTCATATAGAAGTAGTTATGTAAATCAAGCACAAATGAATAGAATAGTGGGGAGTCTAGGGTACATTCTAGTTTGTAATGGGGTTAATTAGTTTTTCAGTAGCAACAACATATAAATTAAAATGTAAATTCTAGGACAAATTCTCTCCTATGTATTTTTTTTTGTTCAAATTATGAATGAAATGGTCAAGGATATTTTTGTTTGTCTTTAATCACTCTCATTGAATGAATGATTTTATTTCTACTTTGGTTCAAATAATTAATTAAATTATTTAATAAGATCATAGGTTTGTGAGATGAAATTCAAGGATTGCTAAGTAGTTTTTCTTTTTGGTATAGTAAGTTGAGCATTGCAAGGAAATATGTCAATAGTCTATAAATGTTGAGTTAAATTGCTAATGTAATACAGTTTGTTACAAATGTGACTTTGTTACCTATAGATAAAATACTAGTCTATTTGTTTGGTCATTTGGAATGTAAATGAGTTAGCCTATACTTGACCAAAGACACAAAATAAGAACAAAAATCACTTAAACACTTTTAACTACAACAAAACATTATGAAATACCATTCATTCCTTGTTTTAGGTAGCAATTTTCTTAAGGGTCAGCCAAATCCTTGAGGGAATTTATCTATTAGTATATGATAGGAATGTATCTATTTGTTTCGATGTTCATGATAAAATGGCATGGAAAATACCATTTGAACATTGGTAGGATCACCCTCCTAGGTTTCACAGAGCCTGAAGAATAGAAGTAAGGGCTTAGTAATCCTTACTTATTTTTTGGCCAATCCTTACCTTTGCTAACCATTGAATTCTAGAAAATTCATAGGCATCTGGTGAGATTAAGTTTGGTTCTCAAAAAATAACCAATAGATTGGTGACTCTATTGGGGAAAAAATTGTGCAAAGTCTCTAGTTCCATACCAGAAGCATTAGAGTTGAATGCTTTGTAAATATAAATTTATTCTTCAGTCTAGCTTTGGTGTCAATGGCTCAATTCTCAGAAGTGTTGTTTAGGGTTTGTTGTGTTCTCTTTGAATTTGCAAATTCTATCAAGATCTACCTATGATTCCTTGAATATTTTCATAATTCTCACTTGATGTGAGTGGCGACTCCGATGTTCTAGTACCTATTTGCATTATTTGAGGAGTTTGCTGAGAAGAGATGAAGTGAACCTAAGCTCATATGATAAGGTACCCTGATGAGAAGCTAGAAGAAGAATTCAAAGGGATCTAGTACAATTTGAAAGGATTCAAGGACTTTGATGAATTTGAACATTTGGTTCATACATTGAATTTTTATACCTAGAAAGAATTATGTTGTGATGAATATAAAGGAATTTATATGTGACTTTACTATTGAAGAAAGCCCAGTATGAAATTAACCTTTGAAAGAAACTTCATATTGTTGAAGTTCAATCCTCTATGAAGAGAGGTGGAGACTCTATGCAAAGAACCTAATAAAATTGTGAAGATAGTTTTAGATCTACAAATTTTTCCAGTTAGAGGAATAATTTATGGCAGTTGCAACATATCCAGGTATTTCCCTTGTTTTGGTTTTCAATAAGCATAAATTTGTGTGAAAACCATATTGAATGATTTGGAGAAATTTTGGTTCCCTATTGAGTGAATTAAGCACTAATAAAGGGAATGGTAGTGGTAATTTTGCATACTCCTTAGATATAAGTTGAAGTCTTTGTATTATGTTGAAGAAGTATGCTTGCTCTTGAAATCTTCCCATTAGAAGGATCCAAGGTATGACTGTATTTGAGTTATGCATTTTGGCGTCATGGGTAAATCATGGAATAAGACAATGAATGATCAACTATAGGGTTGATGTTTTGAGGTTTGTAAAAGGGGTGTAGGGAAATGCATCATTCCCCTTTATGTTTCTATGGGGTGCCATGTGAAAAAATACAAAAGGTGCATCCCATGATGTCATGCTCTCAAAGAAATTTCTCTATTGGGAGGTATAGACCATTAAATTTGAATGGTATTTAAGGTTTCCCAAACCTAGTTCCTAATAATATTAGGGAACATTTGCCAAAATTCAAAGGGAAAAGCTCTGAATTAGCATATAAGCATCTACAATTGTTTTTTGATTTGATGGGAGATTATGGAATGTTATGGGGGCCTGGCACTGTTTTCCCATTTTCCCATATCATATGTTCTTGGCGTTTTAAAAAATGTCACGAGATGATATCATTACACTTTCAGTTACGGAATTGAAATAACATCATTTCCTCTTTTGGGAAAAGCACAAATCACAACAATTGATTTTAAATTAGCCCTGGTATTGGTGGAAGATATATTTTGTTGATGCGGTAAAGCATTGCATCTATTAACCCTAATTGCGGTACGCCAATCCAGGACCATTCCCTTACTTCGTGTTTAACATTTTCATACCATTAATTCAAATAAATCAAACTGTTTTAAAATCCCTAAATCTTCTTATTTAATTAAATAGCCCTAAGTTATTTAATTAAATGTCATTCCACCTTTCCCCATTCATTAAATCCTTATTATTTGTGAATATCATCTAATTCTTCTAATACCTAATTGCATAATTACAATTGTTTTGATTATCCAATTAATCTGGTCCCCACTTGCGAGAATATTAGGAGGGTATTTCCCTCGCTTTACATTCTCAAAGGAATTTCATTTTCCCATGGAATATTTTCAATACCTTTAGAAATTTAATTTATTTGTAAATTAACTAGAATTATCCTTTCTTTCGAGAAGACCATTCAAAGGGAATATTCTCTTTCCTCACTCATTTGAAAAGGGAATATTCATTTTCTCCAACAAACTTACTTGCTTAGCTTCTTGAGCAAGTTAACTTGTGACCTCTTGTGCAAGTTAACTTATGACCTATTGGACAAGTTAAAAGTGTGTTTTTTTGAAGGAATATGAACCCTTGATTAAATCACATCTTGCATTCTCATCTGTTGATGAGAATCCATGATCCATGCCTCCAATTTCTTCCATCCTTGACCATTGATTAACTTTTTCAATCTAAACTCTTTATTTCTCATTTGCTCTCCTATAAATGGATCCATCTTTTAACATTAGAGTTATGCTGTTAAAATCACTCACACTCACACTCATATTTAACACACATTTATCATTTTTTAGTTTATTTTAATTACATTAATTAGATTTAAGCTTCCATTAATGGATTCCCTGATCACATAATGCATCCATTTAGCTTGTTTAATTAATTAGGGTTTGGATCTTTTAGGTTAGAATCCATTTAGAATTAGCTTAGCATTTGTATGTCTTCATCATTTAGCATAAAATCATATTAATCTAGCTTGCATCATGCTCATTTAGATTAAAATCATGTTTTCATACACATCTCACAACCATTCCATCAATTTTCTTCAATAAAATTGATTGGGGAAAGCTCATTTATCCATGGGATTGGGAAAGGGTCACCATTCCACATCAATGTGACACCACTCCCACAACAGGATAAGTTTTGAATGGATTAGAAGACATTTAAACACTTTCATAGTTTGGAATGTTTAGTTTAACTTTAGTTTGAATGACCTTGTTGAAGATTTGACATTGGCAACTTTGTTATGCTTCAATTCTTCATGGATCAAGCGTAATCGACCCATGCTAATCCGTCCAATCACAGTTCTATTTCTTCATGGAATGAATTCATGGTAGAATTCATTGGAAAATTTGTTGAAAGGATTAATCCAATTTCATTAAGGAAAAAACTCATGGAAATTAAAAAGGATGAAGAGGAGTCAATCCTAGCTTTTAACCTTAGATTTGCAAAGGCAATAAGCGATATTACTGAAAGTATGATACCAAGTCATGTAGAGTGTTTGATTGTATATTTGGGTGCATTTGATGAATAAATGAGCTATTTGTTGAGAGATAAGGAGCCTACAACTTTGCATCATGCACATCAAATTTCCATGGACATTGAAAACAACTTAAGATACTCAATGATGAAGGGATATATGACTACAAGTGTCAGCTATTTTAGCATATCTCATATAAATGGATCAGAAAATAGAAGTGATTGTCATGGTGATGGTGCTTCTACTATTATGATTTATCCATCATTACCTAATGCAACTAGTGATGAATTCCAAATTGAACATCAACAAAGTTTGAGTAATGTTGATCAAATGTCTTTTGTTCAAGGATTGTCCAATATGAAAAATATGAGGGAGAATCACCATATGACCTATTTGCAGGGTTTTTGGATGCCTTGTTGGAAATTACCAAGAATTTGAAACATAAGGATTTAGTATGGATTGACTATTTTTGTGAATTTTTTGAGCCAAGGCTTAGTACCTTGCCAAAAGAATTGAAGCCTCATGGTTTTGATAAAATACTTGATTGGATAAGAATTTTTGAGGAAGCCAAGTGTGATTATGCATGAAATATGATGTCTCAAAGTATTAATAATGGCTACCCTATTGAGAAAAATAAAAAGGTAACCCAGAAAATTGAAAAGAGTATATTAGAGAATAGACATCCATATTGTGGTATGGGTGAGGAAAATGATTGTGATCAATTCACTAGAACCCTATGTGCAAATCAGTACATTGGTGATAAGGATGAAGATACATTTGCATGTGTTGTTGATGTCTCATCACAAATAAATGGTCAAGATATTGAGAATGAGAGTTTGAGTGTTCACTCTAAACACTCTAAGCATAATTTGTATGATGATGAATTCCCTTGTGATGATGATCATGAGGAGAATGAGGTTTTTAACTATTTTTCTGAGGATTATGAATCTTTCTATGAGAATGATCTAGAGGCATTTTCTTTGCATGGAGGATGTAGTAATACTAATGCTCATGAGATATTTTCCCACAAGAGAATGAACAAATCCCATTTGAGGGATACATGGAATGCAATCTAGTTATATCGGGAATTGAGTATGCTAGTCTTGTGAATAATGACAAGTTCAAAGACAAGAATGTATGTATTCAGTATCCTAATCCGAAGCATAGTATTAGAAATGATGAAAATTATGATGCAAATGAATATGATCAGGACCTCACTATTCCTAATTGTCTATGTGGAGCAGAGATGGAATATGCAAAAAATTTCATACAAATGGACATGATTGTTTTTGACAAAGTATTGATGAGAAAGTGGATGTGGAGGCTTGTTCATTTTCATAATAAATAACATTTAGATTATGATGAACCTCTCACATTTGGGTCAACATACTTATCAATTATTGATGATGCACATGAGTTCCTTGTTAATCCTATTAATTTTGAATTATTTGAACCATCCTTTGAATCATTATGCATTGAGATCAATAATGATTTAAAAGATCAATCATAATATGTTACTGAACTTGAAATGGAGTTATTTTTTGATACTTATGATGTTAGTTATGGTGATTGTTGTGATAATTCTAATATGAATGAGGGAAAAGAAACTTTGGTTTGTGGTAAATCATGTTTCCAAAATGATGGATCATGTCACAACATAATGGCTTTGGAATGCTCAGGTGAGTGTGATTATCCATTTGATAGTGTGCCAGTGTATGAACATTTCTTGTTCATCATACAAGATGAATGTTTTCCTAGTATGAGACTAAAATTAGAGGATGACTTCAGGGATTTGTATGAGTCTTTTCTCCATTCTATTTTTTAGATTTTGATTTGCAAGTTGACTCCAAAGGGTCGAGATGTGTGTTTCTAGGAGAAACTATTGAACAAAGTGTTTATGAAAGTTTTTAGTTTGATGTGCAAACTAAATTTGAGGTCAACTTCTATGATTTTTATGATTAGGTGGATTATGTATGTTTCCAACTTTCAATCTAGTTGGATGATATTTTATTAGAACATGAACATGAGTTGGATAAGCTAAGATGTTATGTCAATTATGGGTTTCAATCGATACTTGATTAAAAATGTAAGATTGATGGAGTTAGTGAATGCATGGGAAAGCATAAATATTCCAGTGGTGATATTAGTTTTCAGATCTATAATGGAA